>JARHVA010007517.1:0-90000 GCA_037957365.1 Torreya grandis
ACAACTAGTCATGGTTGATAAACCATTTGCACAATGGGGGTTGGAATTTGTAGGGGTAATCAACCTTAATTCAATAGAGGTTTACAAGTATATCCTGACTACCATAGATTATTTAATAAGGTGGAATAAACCTATGGCCACGAAACAACGCAATATGGAAGAAGTGATTAGTTTCTTGGAGGAGAACATTTGTACTATATTTAGAACTCTAGTCTCTTTGGTGTGTGAGAATGGATTCGTATTTGTATCCATAGAGATGATACAATGGGTGTATGATAATGTCATTTGTCTCAAGTTTTTCATCCAACCATTATCCTCAAGGAAATGGAGTGTCTAAGACTATCAATAAGAACTTAATGAAGGTAATCAAGAAGTCTACTACAGACAAGCCGAGGAGTTGGCACAAACTTATCAAGTATGCCCTATGGGTAGATAGGATAAGGATCAATCAAGCCTTAAAGACATCACCCTTTCTTTTGGTATATGGCCAAGAACCTATCTTCCATATCACTCTCAAGTTTCCCACATACAAATTCATGTAAGAGTATATGGAATAAAAATAAGATCTTATAAATTAAAGATTTCAAGACATCATCTAGATGAAAGATGCACATGAGGAAGCCTTTGAAAATTTTAGCAGACATCAGATCACAATGAAGAGGTGGCTTTAAAAAAATATCAAAGATCAAGGTGTTCAGACAAGGGGATTTAGTTCTCCTTTGGGACAAAACATCTGAACCTAAGGGGAAAACATGGAAATTCTACACCTTTGTGGATTGGCCCATATTAGATTCTAGACACACCAGGAGATAACACCTTTAGACTCAAAGAATTACAAGGGGTAGAGTTCACACTACCAATAATGGGTGGTACGTCAAGTTATAGTTTTCTATTATTCCCCCTTGAGGTCTTTATGCAGTAATTCTGTAATATGGTTAGACTTAGTGTAGGTAGGCTAGTTAGTTTATTTTATTTCTTTCCTTCATTTCCCTTACTTGTATATAAGCATGTATATATCTATTTTTTTCCTTTTGTTTCTTTCTTTGCTACTTTATATTGTGTGTTTGTTTTTGTTGCCTTTTTTCCCTGTTTCTAATAAGTCCTTTTTAGAAACCCTGAGCTCAAAGTTTATTTTCCTTGCTTGAAACTCTAAAATCCAAGAATGTGGGTATGAACCTAATATATGTGCTGACCATGGATTTGAAATGTGAGCCTAATATTGTGATTTGAATAAAATGGTAAAGATTAATGAATAGGTTAATTTTTTTATGAGAACTTGAACATTATCCTGACCTAAACTTGGTTTTAAGAAGGTTTGTACTTTTAGGATGAAATTTTAATCTATTGAAAAAAATTCATGCTTGCACTTAATAAAAATCCTTGCCTAGAATAATGGTTTCATCCATAGGTGATTTTCTAAGGATAAAATGCTTGACCAAATCCTTAAACCTAGCTACCCTAGCTCCCAACCTTGTTAAAAGCATAAAAGATCTAAAAATACAAAAAATAAAAATGTAATTCAAAATCAACAGATTTTCAAGCATAGGTGATTCTAGTAATCTCCACCAAGGCTATTGAAACCTAGTTGATAGTGGTGTAAGGCCATGAGTGGAGTTAAAGGCATCTCTATTAGGGATATGGACACTTGGTTGGTAGTAGAGCAATGCCTAAGCCTTCCCTGAACTAGGAGCATGGCTTTTCATGAATATCTAAGCATGCTCTAAGTTAGTGTTAGTGATTAAAGACATGAAACTTGGAAGTTGTCTCTTGAATCCTATGGAAAATAATAAATGGAATCAAAACACACACACAAAATGTCTATGTCTTAATATTCGATCCCAATTCTTCAATTCCAAGGTTTGTTTTAGCCATAAAATGATCTGGATAATGGCATTGATCAAGTAGAGTGGATGACTTAATTGGTTTGTCTGAATCAGAGCCTCTAAGTTCTAATATATTGCTATGTTTTACCCAAAAGCCACCATTTTTTGAGGTCAACATACCCCCATTTTTTCAAAATTGAGACCTTTGAGATACTTTGAACCTTAACCTTGAAACCATGACATGTTTTGAACATTATTATAATTTGAAGATCATCCAATTTGATAAAAGTAGGCTTACTGATTTATGGTTTTGATTTAATCTTAACTAATGTTAATAATTATTGGTCTTCATGTATTATAGTTTCATGTTTCATGGATCCCTTAATAATGGATCATGCTTAAAGAAAACCTAACATAAACCCTTAATTCAAATTTGTATTTGATGTGAACACTTAGCAAAAATATTTTAACTTTTTTTTAGATTTAAGTCTAGTTTTTATGTTAAGGTTTGGTAGTTTTTTTTAACATGACCAAACCTTAACCTAAATATTATGCTTAGTCCCCTTTATTTTCTCCTTTTGTTCCTCATATTTCTAACATTGTCTAATGTTATGTTAGTAGGGTCCTTTTATTTTAACATACTCCCCTTTGCTAAAAACATTAACCAAAAGTTTTAACCCTAAGGCCTCATTCACATTTATCAATGCAAATGAGACCTTAGTCTTAAATTTTTAAGTTTATATCTACCTTATTATAACTTTTGTATTGGCACGGTCCTTTTGTTTTCCTAAAAATGGTCCCTTTATTACCTTCTTAGCCTAAATCCTTAACAGTAAGGCCCTATTTATGTTTATTAATATGAATGAGACCTTAGTCTTAAGATTTTAGCCTAAGTCTTATTTCATCCTGGGTCTTAACTTAAAACCCTTACTCCTTTGAGGATATGATAGTCCAAACTCAATCATGGCCTTTGATCAGATAGAGTGAAGCCAACATTGAAAATTCAAAATCTCATGAAGCCCCACAAAGTCACCACGTGGTACTCCAACATTCTAAGTTTTATAGCAAAGGGTCTCATATATTAAATGGAACAAATGGTATGTAACTAATCAGATCATGAATCAATGGCTCTCACTTTTATCATGAATTTTAATTTGATAGAGCGAATTGAATCCAAGATCCTAAAAAAGCCCTATGGAGTCATCATATGGCACTCCTATATTAAAACATAAGAATTTGATGATCTTAAGTTTGACATTCACATGACTATCATTTGACATCCATGAGGCTATGTTTGACATCCACATGAATGTAAAACTTTAAGCCCACCAAAACTAGGAACTTCACGAGCTTAAATTTTGACATTTTTGTGCCTATCATTTGATGTCTGCAAGGCCGTATTTGACATCTACATGACTATAAAATTTAAGCTCATCTAACCTTTTGTCTAGGCAAAAGAGGGCATATTTTATGTCATTCAAAGGGGTTATTTGATATTATTCTTAAAAAACTTAACATAAAATGCTTTAACTTAAGTCTTTTCATATTTATTAATATGAAATAGACTTAGCTAAAATTATATTAACTTAAGTCTTTTATATAGCTATGCACTAATTAAAGCTCATGCATCTTGTAGGATCTGATGGTCTACACTTCATCATGGGTGATGATCCAATGAGGATAAATTCTCTAATGAATTTTCAATAGTTCTATAAAATCCTATAGAGGTGCCAAGTGGCACAACCATGGGGCTTAATGCAAAGGTAGCCAATGATGAACGAGGGCCTAGATCATGATCAATAACCAATGCTGATCCTTATATCTTGATCAACTGATGTGAATCAAAAGGCATTTATAAATTGCCAACGTATCGTGCTCAAAGGAATTTATAAAAAAATCATGAAAAGTGATAGATCGATGCCAAACATATAAATTCCAAAGGAACCATGTGATCTAAAAGGTGAAGATCTTATGTGCTCAAATGTGCCTTTGGAATAACAGGGTGAAGGATCTTATGGTTATTCCAAAGGAACCATGTGACCTAAGACCTTGTTACAAACATCCCAGTTACTCAATTTAGAGAGGGCGTTGGGTTAATTATGACCCTATTGAATAGAATATCTTTAGCCCCTTTAACCTCTTATGTCAATAAGAGTTGGGTGTCTTATATTTACTTTATGATAGAGAAAGGGCTCACTCCTCTAATTGGGGAGATGATTAGCATATATCTAGAAAGACAATTCACAACCATAAAGAAGAAGACAAACACCCAATTATTCATGATGTCTTATCTATTGGATGCCTTACTAGCCTTAACCTAGATTTTTCATATAAAAAATTGGTCACTAGATGCAAAATTTATAGTCTCCCACCACTATTCAAAACTCCACATACTCAAATATAGGCATAACATCTAATTCATCTATGATTGTGTGTATCCAACCCTGGTAGAAGTCATCACAGGGATCCCTATACCCAGGGTAAGCCCTCTAATAAAAAAATACATGGAGTTTATGGGAGATATTTGGTTGTATCTAGATTATATAGTAATCGAAATTGAAAGTATTTCAATCCAACCTTATAGATTGTCTGTCTTTTTTCCCATCAAGATGGTAGAATAAGAGATTGCATACCATATTCTTAATGGTGTGGATATAATGTGCAAAGACAGAGAGGAAAGGTCTCCTCCATCCCTTTCTTTTGACCATTGGTTTAATTGTGTTATAGAATTGGGATTAGGTGAATAATATGGCCAAGCATAGGGATTATTTAAAATTGAAAATTGATGAGCTAATGATGTGGGAACCCAGTAGAATGGTTTCCACACACTTGAAATCCAAGTGATTACCTAAGCCCAGTCTATGTATACCAACTCGGTGTCTATGACACCATATATATCAAAGCAAAAAATTTCAAAGAGATATTGGCTAGGATCAACAGACATAACATTAGACTTGAGCATAGATTTACCAGTGATGAAAAGCCACCAGGGGACATATGACAAATGGGACCTCTTCAGTACCATTTTTTGCATGAACCTTATAGGACACCTCAAGAGCAACCACAAGTGGAAGGTAACAACCCCAATCACATATTACTCAGGGTCTTGGCAAGGATAATATGTAAGAGAGACTTGGTGAGGGTTTATCATCCTTAGTCCTTCCCTAAAGACCATCATCTCCTATGGAATACTTAGATAAGATTGTTTTGGAGCCTGATGAGATAGTAGAGGATGCCCTCAAGGTTCTTATTGAGGGATATGGATCTAATGAAGAGGAGGAGAATGTTGAAGAATCACAAGCCCAATCAAAGGAGGCTAAGAAATAAAAAATAAAAGAAGTTACCCTAGATCTTGTCCTAATGACACTATTAAGGAATAGAAAGGCATAATTGGTAATGGTCCCAGTTAGATCAAAGAATCCAAAGTTGAATCTCATTCAGCCCATGAGTGAGGTTAAATTATTTAGTGATGAGAACCCCATACATCAACCAATCATCCCTGATTGGTTCATCTATGGAAAAATGTATAAATTCCCCACTTGGCACCACTCATGGGCCCTGACTAAAGTTGTTAACATTGATGTACATAATGATATCAAGCCATGGATAAGGGATTTAATGGAGGAGGAAGAAAGAAGAATAGTGACCACTGAAGGGTTAGAGATCAGGTAAATGGATACTATAGGAGCATCAAGTAGTACCTAGATGGAGGCCCATAAACCTCCAAAGTATATATAACCAACTACTACTATGAAATTTAATCCATAGACATCTAGATTAGAGAGAGTGACAATAATAAAATCCATGGTGGCGACTGAAGATTTCACATTCCAAAAGGTTGGTCCATTTATATGTTTAACTCTAGTTGGAGGATAATAGCCTATTGAACTACCCATCCATGAAGAGGACATTGAAATCCTAGTTAAGGTTCACTTAGCTTAGATCAGAGCTGGTATCAAGGGGATGAAACAAAGAATAGATATTTTTGGAGAAGGAAAATAAGGATTTAAAGGAAAAATTTGTCTTATTAATGACTAAGCCAATGGTCAAGATGCTCAAGGAATCCTTATTTGATATGTTTGAGGCCTTCAAAAAAATGAAGCTAAGTCAAAGTGCATTGGCACAATACAATAAAGTGGCTAAGGGTCTGATAACCGAATGGCAAGATTTAAGGGATCAAATAATAGGGATAATCAGCATTCAAGTTGGAAGGTATATTCCTAATTCCAAAATAATAAGTTTAGGACATTTGATTGAAATTTTAAGAATTATTGTTGACAAGGTTAAAAGTTTAAGTGCATGGTCCCAAGAACTAGAGAGACTCCTGAAGGATGATGAGGAGCTAGTAGCGAGAATTGAAAAACTCATTTGAACCATGATATCTAACCCTACATAACCCACTATGTTAGGCATAATAAACAATGATGATTTCAAACATAGGGCCACCTTGGTGATGTACGAAATAAGAGTTAAGGCTAGTTTGGATAAGACAATAGTAAGATCTTAGGGATGATCCTTAATGTAGGCAAAATAATAGTAGAGTCCAAGAGAATCAAAGAGGCCATGATCATGAATGATAGAGAATTAATGATCTTGTTGACAAACAAGAAGAGTGTCTTTTGAAACTAGTTGTGGATTAGAGTTGGTAGGTGAGAAACACAAAAAGACTTTGAACAGCCACTAGCAATAACAAGAAAGTTATCAAGAGCAGGGCCCAGTAGCCAATTAGTTGAATGATATTCTATTTTGTATAAAATTTGTAAAATTTTGAAATATAATATTCTTTTGTAAAGGCATATGCTAGTTTGTTAGCGTGTTGCCTCTAGGTTAGTTTAGTTTGGATAAGCAAGTGTATTCTAGAAATTTATAAAAAAAGATAGTTATCCTTATCTTTTATACATTTGTATCTTATAACTGATAGATATACTACCTTGTCGTCTTATAAAAGTTAGTACTACATGTTGCAAAGAGAGAATTTTGAGCAAAATTTGCATACTTTGAGTAGCATTTACAATCAAAGAATTTTGAAAGGATTGTCCAAATTTATTTGTGTCAATTATTAGACAAATTTTCTCTCAATTTCTAGTCTTACATCTTAAATTTGAATAGTTTCTATGAATTCTGAGTTTCATCTCTGATTACAGGGTTGCTAATTTATGCGTATGCTAGATTAGTTGATTGATCTTGAGTTTCCTTGATTTTATTTGCTCTAAATTAGAATGTGAAAATGTTATTTGAGTGTGGTAGAAAATCTTTAAAGTAAATTCAATTCTTACTTTTATTTATTTATATCATCCTTAGAGGTTTGCTTCATGTGTAGTGAACTCTGAGATTATGATATTTTACACTATATACTGGTTAAATTCATATTACTTGGAATTGAAACTTTGTCATAATGTTTGAGGCCAAGATCATTAATCACTTATTCTCTTTATACCTTACCCTTATCTTTTTATTTTCTTAACTAGATCACTTTAGTTTATATTTCATTATGAATGTCCATTTATAATAGTCTATAATTTAAAATTTGATCATAATTCACTAGTATTAGCATAGATACTTACACTTTGCAAAGACTTGGTCCATGATGTCTCCTAGCCATCAGTTATTATAAATTTTGTGTAATAGTTAAAGATTGCCCTACCACTATTTCACCATATGTAACATAAGTTGCCAAACCATGCTTTTCATGCTCTGAATTCCCTAAATTCTAAAATGATAAGTGTTCTTTGAACACTAAGGACATTTATGGTTAACATAGAGGCATAAATAGACCTTTAGTAAGTTTTGCCTTGTAAAGAGGTTGTAACCCTCTTAGATGTTGAGATGCCACAACAACACCTATGAACACATTCACCTTTGAAATGTTATGCTCAAAACCTAATGATGACCTCTGATTATCACTCTTCACCTTCATTCATACTCAAACATCAAGATCATTATTCTACCAACAAAATTATGACCTATAGGTCATACAAGCAGTCCTTAATTTATTCTACTCTTGAACACATCCACTAGGCACCCACCCATTCCTTTTATTCACAACAATATGCTATTCAATGTGAAACACACATTCCAGTCTCTGTCACAAGTATAGAAACCACCATATATGGTTTCACAATTTATAGAGTTATCATGATTATCAACATCTAAGTTAGCAATTAGTCATGCCTTCACCCTTAAGGAATCTCTCACACACAAATACACAACTCAATACCAAACACATAGGTCATTCATAGAACCCATGGGTCACCCTTAAGTAACTACACCCCCTTATAACCTTTATAGGTCTCATAAAGACCCATTCACACCTTTATCACTTCACTAAGAAAAATAAGAATCCTAGGACTAGTTCCAAATGTATAGGTCCACTCTACATGACCTCTTAGTCATCCTTAAATGCTTATATTAATCATTACACTCTTTTGTGCAAGCTTAATCAAGTCAAACAATAGACTTATTCATAAGGACAAGTCTATTTTTAAACACAATCAAATTATTAAACATTTTCCATACTTAATATAGATTTATCAACCTCCAAAAACCAAAAAAGTCATCCTCATCTAGTCTACAACATTATCCAATTTCTAATTTAACATTAAACATCGAAACAATAATAATACAAGATAAAAAAACCTTCTTGGGTTAATCGTAGAACACAGTCAAACATAGTCAAATTTGAAGATCAAATATTTATTCATACATTTAAACCATAAAATCTATTTTTATAGATGCACCTTGGAGTCCTTTACTAGTTCTCTTTTATACCATGAGCAAATTTTGTATAGATCAAAAGATATAGACAAAATAAAAAGTACTAGTTTTTTCCTTTGAAAATTAAAATATTCAAATGCAAGTGGTCACAGTTAAACCTCAGACACCATGCTCACATCTTGTGTCCTCACTTCTGATATTAAACATGCACTATCAATCTTATTTGAAGTTTAATGCATAGTGTGCCAATGCCCAAATGTTAAACCTTAAACACATTGACCTCATCTCATGCAATCTAGAAACTATAACTCAACATGCTCTATCTTTTCTATACGTAGTTCAGTCTTTAACAATGCTAAATATATTTCTCTTTGACAAGTTTGAGTCCAGTCACACTCTTTGATCAATTTTTATGAATATATTTGAAATGTTCGATGCTTATCCTTTACCTTTGCCTAGTGATAAACATCATGCACTTTTTACCTTCTTGTTCAACATGCATAATCAGATCAAAATTGTATGATCTCCCATGAGCCATTAGATCTTCATTTGGTTCTGATCTTTATCTCTTTAAAAAATGACTAAGTTTGAGAACCTTTGTAATCTATCTGTTAGGTATACTTTTCACCTCTATATCTTTTACTTCACTCAATCACATGTTCTAAAATTTGGACCATATGATCTCCTCACATAGGATAATCCAACCATGTATCAATATTATCTTGTAACCCTCAAATGTTTGAGATATAATTAAATTAAAATGTCTCCTCAAATTTATCTCTCATAGAGGCAACAATGTCAATAATTGCCTAGAAGGCCAACTTTGCATATTTATATCTTTTGATGTGCTTTAGTGCATGATGTGAAAATTAGCACAAATAAAATAGGCTCAAAAATGAAAAAACCATATGATAATATTCTCTTAAATCATCCACATATGTGAGATATTCCATCACCAAACTAATTACTCACCTCTTTCTTACTTCATGTAAATTCGGCTAATTATGGAAAAACACTTTCAAAATGCCTGAGAGCCCAACTTTGCACCCACATATCATTAATTGCACTTAAGTGCATGGCCTAAGATTTATCACATAGTAACTAGGGAATAATTTTATCATAACCGTATGAAAAAATCCCCATGACTCATCCACACATGGAAATGGTGATGTCAACAAATTGCCTACTCAAATTTTCTGCTACTAGACCCAAAATGTCTAGATGACAACAATGATCAACTAGATGAAATCTACTCATGCACAAAACCACTAAAATCATATAAAACCTATTATAGGACCTATTTCACATCTTCAAATCACCATAATCATCCCTAAACATCTATAACCAAGACAAAATATAATATCTAGGAAGCCACCATCAGGCATACTTAAGACAAACACATTTCACACTTTGTCATTGTTACTTAGACTATCAAGGCACTTTATCCACTCACCAAGACACCTTCATGAAATCACCATGACATCATTGAAAAATCTCCAACAATCTCTCCCTTTTTCATTGATACCAACACACATAATATATCAATATACAACTCACCTTCTTTCTCTCTCTTCAAATACTTTAAAAATATGGACTTTCACCCCCTTTGACATAATGACAAAGTAAAAAACAACTTATCTTGAGGACCTAAAAATAATACCAACATGAGAATATCATATTAAAAATATACTATAAACTCCTCCTTATCTTGATCCTACCTCTTCTTTCCTTGAGAACTTCCTTTTGCTCTATGCCAACACTCTCTTCAACCAAGCACTACAACCAATGAAGAAATAACACACAAAAGTAATAAAATCTAATGGAACTCAAAAAGAAAAAACTAAGAGGGACTCCTCATAAGATATTAGATTCAATGAAAATATTGATGAATTTCAAATCTCCATACACCATGAAGAATCACCATACAAGCTCACTAGCCTTCTCTCTTAAACCACCTTAAGTACCACCAACATAACTTTATGCCACTAACCAAATAGGAAAAATTATCTCAACAAAATTTAGAACATACCTTGAAATACTAATTCCTTACTCTTTTGGATAATTTTATTAAAAAGACACTTTTTTCATACTAGGCTTGTTTAGCCTCTTTGTAGCCCTACCTAAAACATGCAAAGACCATAATATTTAGTAGACACATATTCAAAAAATAAAAATTCATATATATTCCACCCTAATATGTCCCCTCAATTACACAAATTTTCACCATCTATCTCAACTTTTGCAACATAATTACTTCACAAACTAAGTAGCCAATTATGCCTCCATCTTGACAAAAACTTGAATAACTTGAGAACCACAAACCTTAAAATATATATGATTCTTGATTTTTCAGCCCATTTGTCCCATTAAATATATTAATAATCCTTAAACCTTAAATCATAAGGCTAACCACTCTTATATCATAACTGAAAACCTTAGAATCTTAAAACAAATAGAGTCAACAAACCTTCTGGTCAACATCCACCTTTAAAAATTATTACACACATAGAGACAACCATCACACACTTGTGGATCAATATTTCAGCCTCCATAAATTTGGGAACATAGACTTATTATAACCCATTTTAGGCCTGCTTACCCTTAGGACAAAAACTGAGAAAACTGAGAGCACTTAAAAAACTTCAATTTGACTTCAACATACCTTCAGACCATAAAAACACTTGGAACATGATAAAATAAGGTCAATAGACATTTTTATGTAAAAATATCATCTTAAAAAATATTTAATCCTCTTTTTCCACTTGAAAACCTTCAATCTAACACTATAGATTGATCATATATAGCTATGACATCACTCTATCATCATCATAACATATATTTCATTTGGACATGCCTGATCTAATTCAAAAACACTCATATCTATCCATATAGAAAAATATGATAAAAATAAAATCAACACTTTCTTCTCCACAATAAATATGTCTTCTAATAAGCGTAAGCAGAGACACCCTACCTCACAATGTCCTAAAACAATGTGAAACTAGGAGTTTCACACAACTACTCATATTCCTTCTCTTCCTTGGTCCTCTAATACTTGGAGTTATTATTCTTATTCTTCTTCTTATGCTTAATAAAATAAATATTCTCAACCTCTACAACATTATCATTTTCTACTAGAATTAGATTGACAATACATGGAGACAACAAAGATTCATGACATACTTTTTCATCTATAAAAACATCCTTTCAGATTCAAACATCATGACTAGGTACTAAAACTTGATGTTATTTAAATGATACTTGATCAATAATAATAGGATGTTCACTTGGATCCATATACACCTCATAACTAGCCTCAACCAACACCTTGGTCTTCTCCTTAAGCTTGATCTCTTCATTCTCAACATGAGCAGACAATGAGACCTCTTAGCACTTTTCAAAGATTTCTCCACCATAGAAAACAAATTACTTGGACCGAAAGATTCATCATGCCTCATACTTATCACTTTTGGCTTCCATGTGCTAACTTGACTTCTTCTTTTCACTCTAGGAGCCTGATTGAACCTATTCTAACTTGTATACCTTTACTTGTAGAACCTAACAATGTGACATTTTTATTTACAATTGTGGTACACCATACCTTTTATAAGAAACATATCATGCCATACCTTATTTGGAAAAAAATTTAAATGTGTCCCTCATCAAGATATTTAAAGAACTTAATTCTATCCACACCTTTTTATTGATGACCCCCATCATAGTTCCATGCAAACTCATTTCTAACAATTCTCTTGCAGTCTCTAGCCCTATGACCAAATTGATTACTTGTGTAACAATAATGATTAGATATTGCATACCTCATGGAATTTGGATATCTGATATGATTTATATTTATTTTATCATCACCTTCATTCCTTATCGAATGATTTGTCTTGAAATTATGATTGTCTTGGTTCACATTACTCTTCATCTTGACTTGATTTACATTCTTTTATTCTTCTTCATACCCAAGACTAGTTCTATCACTTTCATGATTTTGATCACTCAAAATATTATCTATATCACATGACCTCTTTTCATATTTTTCAAATGTCTTGACCTTACTATATGTCTTTTCTAACTCATCTTTCAAAGACTCATTTTAAGAAACATACCTTGAAAATTAATCTTCTTTAGATTTTAGGATTGTAAACAAAATTTTGAATTGAAAACTAAGATTCTTGATGATATATTAATGCTCCTTGGTATCTTCATTCAATCTTGATTCATACACACTGAATCGATCCTCATAGTCTTTGAGTTGAGATTTCATCTTTTTATTGATATTCTTCTCAATCTTCAGTTCTTTAAGAACAATTATTAGTGCAGTCTCATAGTCTATCTCATCTTCATCATCATTTGGATCACTCCAAGTAGACTCCTTTTGATGTGAGAAAATTGCTTCCTTAGCCATGAACATGGATTCATCTTCATCAGAACCATCATCTTCATGATCATACTCTAATTCATTATCTTCATTCTCATTTGATGAGCTGCAATCTTCTTTGGGGTAGAGATTATTTTTGTTCTTGAAGGACTTCTCATTGTCATATTTTTTGAATCCTTTCTTCCTTTATGTCTTCTTATCTTCATCATGATCTTCATCGAGATTTTTGTCATCATTCTTCTCATACTTATGAGGGCACTTATGAGAAAAATGTCATATCTCTCCATAGTTGAGACATTTGAAGGGTAGTTTACCCTTATACTTCCGTGAGCCTATATTGAGTTTACTACTAGTCAAAGTAATTAGTTCATCCTCATCAATGTCAGATATGTCATCCTCTTTGGGTTTATTACCTTGGAACTTATTCTTAGGCTTCATTTTTGTAATAAATGCTTCTTCCTTCTTTGGTAGTATATCATCATTTAATGTCATCTCATAGATAGGAAGGGTTCCATGTAATTGATCCATCTTCAATTGAGTAAGATCATGCCTTTATTCTATAGAAGATACTTTTGGATCAAACTTGAGGGATAGAGATATAAATACATTTTGAACTAAAGTAGCCTCTTCAAGGTTCTCTCCAAGACCTCTGATGATGTTCATAATCTCATCAACTCTCTATAGGAAGGATGACACATAATCTTCTTACTTCAT
The DNA here is from genome assembly GCA_037957365.1 of Torreya grandis. Classification (NCBI taxonomy): domain Eukaryota; kingdom Viridiplantae; phylum Streptophyta; class Pinopsida; order Cupressales; family Taxaceae; genus Torreya; species Torreya grandis. The sequence goes on from JARHVA010007517.1 coordinate 13,639, forward strand.
ATTGATACTTTCAAATTACCTTATGTGAGTTTATAGCATAGCAATCTTGAACTTTGAATCTCCTTCATAAATGATTTACATTTTGTCCCATATCTCTTTAAGAAATTTACAATGGATTACCTTGGTGAAATTAGTCTCTATAAGACCACAAGTGATGGCATTCATTACCTTATAATTATTCTCAAATAGTTTCTTATTTGCAGGAGTAGTAAAAAAATTGTAACCATCCATTATAGATTGCCATACATAAAACCCTAGGGACATAATGTACGTCCTCATCCTTGCACTCCAAAAAACATAATTGGATCCATTAAACATTGGTGCTTTCTTAGTATAGAAACCTCTTTGATGACTACCCAGATCACCTTCAAGATGTTAAGCCCTTACCAAAGGACTTGCTTTGATACCAATTGTTAGATATATAATCACTGAGAGGTGGGGGGGGTGAATTAGAGAGTCCATAAATTCAATTTCAATTTCAAGCCTTTCATAACTCTTAATTAGTTATAAAAATCATTCATAAATCATACACATCATTCAAAATAATGAATATGAAAGATAATGCAAGACCAAGCACATAACACATGACATATGTAGGAAACCCTCTTCAGGGAGAAAACCCACTAAAACATATAATTGGAATACTATCCTATAAAACAAGAACCAATTTTGACTAGGTACAATTGATCAAGGAACTACCAACCCTATTTAGCGAGACTACAATCCCACAAGGTGCTACCACACCTATCTAGCTGAGCTACAACAACAACTAGACCTTTAGCAAGTTCCAATTTGCAAGGATGCTAAAAACCTCTTATATGATGAGCTACCATAATAAAACCTATGAACACATCCACCTTTGAATGGATGTCTTCAACACCTAATCATGGACCTCTGATTATCACTCTTCACCTTTACTCATACTCAAACAACAAGAGCACTATTATACCAATAAAATTATGACCTAAAGGTCATATAAACAATCCTAAAATTTTAATACTCTTCAACACATCCATTAGGCACCCACCCATTCCTTCACTTCATAACACTATGTTGTCCAATATAAAACACACTCCTGTCTCTCTCACAAGTCTAGAAACCAACACATTTGGTTTAACCATTTATAGAGTTATCATGTTTATCAACATCTTGGTCATCCATTAGGCATGCATTGAACCTTAAGGCATTTCTAAAATACAAATAAATAACTCAATACCAACCAAATAGGTCAGCCATAGCACCCATCGGTCACCCTTAAGGAACTACACCTTTCAATTAGGCCCTTGTAGTGTTTATAGGTCTCATGAAGATGCATTCAATCCTTTATCACTTCATCCAGAAAAACAAGAATCATAAAACCATTTCCAAATGCATAGGTCCACTCTATATGACCCCTTGGTCTTCCTCAAATGCTTATAGTCATCATTTCACTCTTCTGTGCAATCTCAATCAACTCAAAAAATATCCTTGATCATCAAGACACCATGAAAAAATACATAGTCATATTCTTAATAATTATTTATACTCAAGATAGATTGATCACACCTATAAAGAACACGTAGACCATTCTCATGGAGTCTATACCATTATCCAATAGTTAATTCAATGTTAAACATTGAAATAACAATAGTACAAGCTCAAAAAACCTTCATAATTATAGAACACAATCAAATTTGGAGCTTTAAAACATTATTTATTCATACATTCAGACCATCAAATCTATATTTATAGATGCACCTTATGGTCTTCTACCATTTTGATTTTTATACCATAAGCGAGTTATGCATAGATTGAAAGATATAGCCAAAATACAGAGCACTAGTTTTTTCCTTTACAAATTCAAATATTCAAATGGAAATGATCATAGTTAAACATCAGACACTATGATCTCATTTCATGTCCTTGAGGCTCAGATTAAACATGCATGATCGATCTTCTATGAACTTTAATGCATAGTGCACCAATGCCCAAATGTTAAACCTTGAACATGTTGACCTCATCTTGTGTAATTTACAAACTTTGACTCAACATGCTCCATCGATCTTATGTACATAGCTCAGTATTTAACAATGCTAAAAAAATTTCACTTTGACCACTTTGACTTCAATCTTACCATTAGATTATTCTATATGAATATAAATAAACCATTCAATCCTTATCCTTTACCTTTGCCTACTGATAAATATCATGCACTTTTTACCATCTCACTCAATACACATCATTAAATCAAAATTGTATGATTGCCCATGATCCATAAGATATTCATTTGGTGTTGATATTTATATCTTGAAAAAATGATTGAGTATGGGAACCTTTGTAATCTATCTATTAGGTTAACTTTACACCTCCATATCTTTTACTTCACTCAAGCACATATTATAAAATTTGGACCATATGATCTCCTCACATAGGAGAATCCAACCATGTGTCAATATGATCATAGAACCCTAACACATGTGAGATATAATGGCATTAAAATTCCTCCTTATATTTATCTCTCACAAAGCCAACAATCTCAAGAATTTCTTGAAAGGCCAAATTTACACATGCATATCTTTTAACGCACTTCAGTGCATTATTTTAAAGTTATCACAAATAAATTAGACTCAAAACTAAAAAAAATCCTTATGATCATCTTCTCTTGAAACATCCACACATGCAAGATATGCCATCACCAAATTGCTTACTCAGCTCTTTCTTTCTTCTTGTAAATTTGGCTATGGGAAACCACTATCAAAATGCCCTAGAACCCAACTTTGAATCCACATATATTTGAATATGCTTAGGTGCATGACCTAAGATTTAGTGCATAGAAACTAGGGACTGATTTGAACACAACCATATGACCAAATCCCCCTGACTCATCCACACATGGCAATGATGATGTCAACAAACTACCTATTTAGAGTTTTTGCTACTAGACCTAAAATGTCTAGATGACAACAATGATGAACTAGATGAAATACACTCATGCACACAAGTAATCAAAGCATATAAAATCTCTTACAAGACCTCTTTCACATCCTCAAATTACCATACTCATCCCTAAACATCTATAACCAATCCAAAACAAAAGATTCACCAAGCCACATTCAAGTATACTTAGGACAAACACATTTTACACTTTTTCATTGTTACTTATAATATCAAGGCACTTAATCCACTCACCAAGACACCTTCATGACATCACCATGAAATCATTAAAAACTCTCCAACATATCAACCATAAGTGACAATTTTCTATGTATATCCATGAGGTAATACCAAGGATAAATAAGAACACCAAGTGATGCATCAAAGATAGTGTTAGTAATATCATCAAAAAACCTAGATGGAAAAATAAATTCAAGGATGAAAAATATTCCAAAAGGATAGTAATAATTGTGACACTAGTCCTATGATTTATCCCCCTCTCCCAACACCTTGGTAGAGGAATCTATGATATGTAGTAAAGAACTCATGGTTCTGGTGAACATGAAAATAGCATTTTACCCTATTTTGGTTAACGAACCTCAACTATGATATAAAATACATAAAATTATTTATGACTATAAGATATAAAAAATATAAAAATATGAATTTCAATACCTATAATTGATTTGAAAATGTATTTTGATATTTATGGAAAGTACAAAAAAAATTATATATAATTTATGATTAAGTGATTTATGAAAGAATAATAATATATGTATGTGGTAGGAAGGATGGAGAACTATATTGTAGGTCACTTAGATTAGGATTTGGAGATTTGTGTGCACCTAGATGGTATAGTTAGTCTAAAGTTAGTACATTAAACTATTTATTCTGAATTTTATGCTTTCATATGTGTATACATTTTTCTTTAATCTAAGATAAGGTGTGATTGATTATATTTTATCTCTATTTGAAGTACCAATGCATAAAATACAAAAAAGTCCTTATCCTTCACTTAAAACCCTAGTTCCACCTATAATGATATAATTATTCATAAAAAGTGGGAAAAATGTGGCTTGAGTTGACCCCAACCAATCCCTATTGACTATTGATGTGTTGCCTACATATCCAATACTCTGAAGAGGGAATTCAAACTACATGTATTTATCCCTACTATGTAGATTGATGATATAGTTCTCATTGAATATATGAAACTTATGATATAACTCTTGATACCTAAAAAATTGACAAGCATGAGTTATTTCTTGACTGATTTAAACTTGAAAAGGACATATTCTTAATTTACCCATAGGATGAGTGCCATTTATTCAGAAGGTAACATACCCACAATCCTCATTGAATAACAACAAAATAAAATAGTTTTAGGTTATTTAGTTATGCATAACCTCAACCACACTAACCCATATAACTAATCTACACTCATCTTTTAACCCAAAGATGAAATTTGGAAGCACCATATTAGGGAGTAATGTTAGATTGTTGAGCAATGTAGAACCTTATCTGAACTAATCATTTAAATACAAATGAACCAAAGTAGAGAGACATATATATTTAAGGTTTATCAATACTCAAAATGTACTTTAGAATATAAATTCACATAATTTAAATGTAAATGAAATAACTTAAATGCCCTATAATCTAAACTTTTTGGTAAATTCTAGAAATATATATGCATTAAATAAATTTCATGCCCCATAATTTGAATTTCTTAGTCATATTGTGATATATAATGATATGCATATATAAGTTATGTGTGTCTCAAATATAAAAATATGTAACTCATACATTGTGAAATTAGTGCATATACCTTGCATATCCCACAAATGTATCTAAATATATGCATATTTTGAAATCATGTAACTCATGTCCTATAAAATGAGTACATATGCCTTATATGTAACCCAAAAGGTAATTTAAATTTGTACATAATTATCCCAATATGATATCAAAACTACTATGAAATATTTGAAATCTATGAAAAAATCATTAATGTGTGTTCATGGTGGTTTATGTTTCTATGACAAAACAAACTAATATTACCCCTTATAGATGGCCTATGTAGCCTAAAATTCACTCATTTGAAAATAATAAGTTCACTTTAGCGTATTATTTGAAAGGATGTAATTATGTCTAATCATTTCAACATGTGGAAAGTAGGTCAGCATAGAATTGAGTATATCATCAAACCATGTACTAAGCATATGTAATGTAATGGAATATACATGTCAATGTGTGTGTGTGTCTGTGTGTGTGTGTGTGTGTGTGTGTGTGTGTGTGTGTGTGAGAGAGAGAGAGAGAGAGAGAGAGAGAGAGAGAGAGAGAGAGAGAGAGAGAGAGAGAGAGAGAGAGAGAGAGAGAGAGAGAGAGAGAGAGAGAGAGAGAGAGAGAGAGAGAGAGAGAGAGAGAGAGAGAGAGAGAGAGAGAACATAATAAGAATCATAAATATTAATTTTACTAAATAAGACCACATAGGAAAGGTGCATGATATGTATCATGGCACACTCAAACTATCAAACACAATAAGATAAAAAATAAATGTCTCAAAATAGAAGTACATGCAATAACATAAAATGTTATACATAAGGCCAAAGGGATACCTATAAGGGACTAATAATTGTCACATTAACAAAGCCAAGTGGCCACAATTGAGGGATAATAAATTTTGTAAAAATTATTCCAAGAAAATTCAAATAAGGGTAAATAATTGCACACAAATAAGGGCAAGGTTACACAAAAAATTCAATCAGTTGCATATAAAAAACAAAAAATAACTAGGCTATAAAAACAACAACGTTGAAGAAGCATATAAGCTAAATGGCTCCATATAACAGATAATTAATAACAAGTATTTATAAAATTAATAGTATTGAATAATAATAAAACATATAAATAAGTCTACTCCATGTATATATGTAAATGTCACATCATGGTAGAAAAACATATCCATGTAACAGTGTATAATGCATGAGAAATATTGAGGCATGTGCAATCAATAATTGATGAGACTGATGAGAATACACTCAAAGAAGGAAATTTTGATGGTAAAGTGATTCAACTAAATGATAATAATATCCCTAAGGGGATGATTGCCTTATAGAGGCTATTTGATCAAGATAAGCTAGTTGATTTTTTTAAGGTTCCCAAGGTAAGTGGGAAGGACTACACTACCATTTATCTTGGCCCTCAAGATCAACCTCAACTGGGTAATGTGGGAAAAGGCTACACTAACATTGGGATCAAGAAGGGCAAAGAGATGTTAAAAAAGTACAAGGATGTCATAGTTTCATCTTATGATGACTTAAAGATATTTGATCAAAGATTCATCACCCATACTATACCCCTTAAATAAGTTTGTAAACCCTATAGGTAAAAGCAAAGGCCTATGAACCCTATCCTAGAACCAATGATCTTCAAAGAGGTCAAGAGATTACTAGATGCTAGAATTGTGTTTCCCATTAGACTTTCTACTTGGCTGGTTAATTTGGTGCCAGTAGGAAAGAAGGATAGTGAGATTAGGCTATGCATTGACTTTAATTTTTTTTATAAATAATCTAAAAAGGATAACTATCCTCTTTCCTCTCTTTACCAGGGGATACAAGCCGTTTCGGGATCATCCTTGATGCCTTTTCTTGATGGGTTTTTAGGATACAACTAGGTAATGGTTCACAAAGAAGACAAGATGAAGATAACTTTCAAAACCAAATGGGGGAAATTTGTATACAAAAGAATTCCTTTTGGGATAATAAATTTAGGAGCTAATTTTCAAATGGCCATGGACCATGCCTTCCAAGGTCTGATTGTTAAGTGTATCATTATATACATGGATGATCTAACCATTTTTTTTAAATAGGGAAGATCACTTTATACATTTAAAATAAGTATTTGAGAGATGCATAAGGTATGGAATCTCCTTAAACCCCAAGAAAAGCATATTTTATGTTATTAAAGGCAAATTATTAGGTCATGTCATAACTAAAGATGGGATCTCTATAGATCCTAAGAGTGGAAGCTATATCTAAGATAGAGCCTCTAAATAGTAAGAAATAGCTAAAATCATTTTTTGGTAATATAGACTTTGTAATAAAGTTATTTTTTGGCTTTGTAGAGATTATTAAGCTATTGAATGACATGCTAAAGAAGGATGCCAAGGTCTCATGGAAAGAGGAATCCAAGAAGGCATATAGTGACATCAAATAATCTGTTAGCCAAGATCTAGTAATAATAAGTCCTAACTTTTTAAAGGACTTTTATCTCTATTCTTTTGCATCTAACCATCCTATGGCTATAGTTTTAACTCAAAAAGTTGATGGATGTGATCACCCAATAACTTTAATGAGTCCTATCTTTAAGAATGCTAAATTGAACTATCTCCTTAAACCCAAATAAAAGCATATTTTATGTTATTGAAGGCAAATTATTAGGTCATGTCATAACTAAAGATGGGATCTCTATATATCCTAAGAGAGTGGAAGCTATATCTAAGATATAGCCTCCAAATAGTAAGAAAGAACTAAAATAATTTTTTGGTAATATAAACATTGTAATAAAGTTCATTTTTGGCTTTGTATAGATTATTAAGCTATTGAATGACATGCTAAATAACGATGCCAATGTCTCATGGAATGAGGAATCCAAGAAGGCATATAGTGACATCAAATAATCCATTAGCCAAGATCTAGTACTAATAAGTCCTAACTTTTTAAAGGACTTCTATCTCTATTCTTTTGTATGTAACCATCCTATGGCTATAGTTTTAACTCAAAAAGTTGATGGATGTGATCACCCAATGACTTTCATGAGTACTAACTTTAAGAATTATAAATTGAACTATTCATTTATGAACAAACAAGAAAATTCATTAGGTAAGGTAGTAAAAACATTTAGGCACTATATCTTTAGAAATAAGGTGCATGTTATTCTACATGACACTACCATAAAACTTATGTTGAGCCCTAATGAACTTGGAGAACGTAGACGTAAATGGATTTTAGTTTTGAAATAATATGATATAGAAATGAAAATGGCAAAAATGGTAAGACACCAAGGCTTGATCCAAATGATTTATAATACCAATCCCAATATAAATATTATGCAAGTTCTTTATCAAAACTTTAAAGCTAGTGAGTGGTATGATTCCATCATTCATTTAATAATTAATGGTACTTATCTTGCAGGACTAACTAGAGAGAAAAAGAGGGATATAAGGCTCAAGATAGGCCATTATCGGATCAAATATTGGGTCTTATATAGAAATAAATTGGAAAGGGTCTACCTAAGATGTGTCTCAAAAGAAGAAGCTACCCAAATCATGAGCACTTTCCATGAGAAGTTCAAAAATGGGCACCCATTCGGGAAGACTACATCCCACAAGATCCTAAAAGCTGACTACTATTGGCCAACTATTTTTAAGGATGCTCATAAGCACATGAGGGAATTCCATTCTTGTTAGATCTTTAGCCCTAAAGAACCTAAGGTAGAAATAACTTTACAACTAGTCATGGTTGATAAACCATTTGCACAATGGGGGTTGGAATTTGTATGGGTAATCAACCTTAATTAAATAGAGGTTTACAAGTATATCTTGACTACCATATATTATTTCATAAGGTGGAATAAACCTATGGCCATGAAACAACACAGTATGGAAGAAGTGATTAGTTTCTTGGAGGAGAACATTTGTACTATATTTAGAACTCTAGTCTCTTTGGTGTGTGAGAATGGATTCGTATTTGTATCCATAGAGATGATACAATGGGTGTATGATAATGTCATTTGTCTCAAGTTTTCATCCAACCATTATCCTCAAGGAAATGGAGTGTCTAAGACTATCAATAAGAACTTAATGAAGGTAATCAAGAAGTCTACTACAGACAAGCCCGGGAGTTGGCACAAACTTATCAAGTATGCCCTATGGGCAGATAGGATAAAGATCAATCAAGCCTTAAAGACATCACCCTTTCTATTGGTATATGGCCAAGAACCTATCTTCCCTATCACTCTCAAGTTTCCCACATAAAAATTCATGTAAGAGTATATGGAAGAAAAATAAGATCTTGTAAATTAAAGATTGCAAGACATCATCTAGATGAAAGATGCACATGAGGAAGCCTTTACAAATTTTAGCAGACATCAGACCACAATGAAGAGGTGGCTTCAAAAAATATCAAAGATCAAGGTGTTAAGATAGGGGGATTTAGTTCTCCTTTGGGACAAAGCATCTGAACCTAAGGGAAAACATGGAAATTTTACACCTTTGTGGATTGGTCCATATTAGATTGTAGACACACCAGGAGATAACACCTTTAGACTCAAAGACTTACAAGGGGTAGAGTTCAGACTACCACCAATGGGTGGTACCTCAAGCACTAGTTCTCTACTATTCCCCTTGAGGTCTTTATTGAGTAACTCTGTAACATGGTTAGACTTAGTGTAGGTAGGCTAGTTAGTTTATTTTATTTCTTTCCTTCATTTCCCTTGCTTGTATATAAGCATGTATATATCTATTTTTTTCCTTTTCTTTCTTTCCTTGCTACTTTCTATTGTGTGTTTGTTTTTGTTGCCTTTTTCCTTGTTTCTAATAAGTCCTTTTTAGAAACCCTAAGCTCAAAGTTTATTTTCCTTGCTTGAAACTCTAAAATCCAAGAATGTGGGTATGAACCTAATATATGTGCTGACCATGGATTTGAAATGTGAGCATAATATTGTGATTTGAATAAACTGGTAGAGATTAATGAATAGTTTAAATGTTTTATGAGAACTTGAACATTATCCTGACCTAAACTTGGTTTTAAGAAGATTTGTACTTTTAGGATGAAATTTTAATCTATTGAAACACATTCATGCTTGCACTTAATAAACATTCTTGCCTAGAATAATGGTTGCATCCATAGGTGATTTTCTAAGGATAAAATGCTTGACCAAATCGTTGAACCTAGCTCCCAACCTTGTTGAAAGCATAAAAGATCTAAAAATACAAAAAATAAGAATGTAATTCAAAATCAATAGATTTTCAAGCATAGGTGATTCTAGTAATCTCTACCAAGGCTATGGAAACCTAGCTAATAGTGGAGTAAGGCCATGAGTGGAGCTAAAGGCATCTCTATCAGGGATATGGACACTTGGTTGGTAGCAGAGCAATGCCTAAGCCTTCCCTAAACTAGAAGCATGGCTATTCATGAATATCCAAACATGCTCTAAGTTAGTGTTAGTGATTAAAGACATGAAACTTGGAAGTTGTCTCTTGAATCCCATGGAAAATAATAAATGGAATCAAAACACACACACAACATGTCTATGTCTTAATATTTGATCCCAATTCTTCAATTCCAAGGTTTGTTTCAACCATAAAATGATCTGGATAATGGCATTGATCAAGTAGAGTGGATGACTTAATTGTTTGTCTGAATCAGAGCCTCTAAGTTCTAATATATTGCTATGTTTTACCCAAAAGCCACCATTTTTTGAGGTAAACATACTCCCATTTTTTGAAAATTGAGACCTTTGAGATACTTTGAACCTTAACCTTGAAACCATGACATATTTTGAACATTATTATAATTTGAAGATCATCCAATTTGATAAAAGTAGGCTTACTGATTTATGGTTTTGATTTAATCTTAACTAATGTTTCTAATGATTGGTCTTCATGTCTTATAGTTTTAGGTTTCATGGATCCCTTAATAATGGATCATGCATAAATAAAACCTAACATAAACCCTTAATTCAAATTTGTATTTGATGTGAACACTTAGCAAAAATATTTTAAATTTGTTTTAGATTTAAGTCCAGTTTTTATGTTAAGTTTTGGTAGTGTTTTTTAACATGACCAAACCTTAACCTAAATATTATGCTTAGTCCCCTTTGTTTACTCCTTTTGTTCCTCATATTTCTAACATTGTCTAATGTTATGCTAGTAGGGTCCTTTTATTTTAACATACTCCCCTTTGCTAAAAACATTAACCAAAAGTTTTAACCCTAAGGCCTCATTCACATTTATCAATGCAAATGAGACCTTAGTCTTAAATTTTTATGTTTATATCTACCTTATTATAACTTTTGTATTGGCATGGTCCTTTTGTTTTCCTAAAAATGGTCCCTTTATTACCTTCTTAGCCTAAATCCTTAACACTAAGGCCCTATTTATGTTTATTAACATGAATGAGACCTTAGTCTTAACATTTTAGCCTAAGTCTTATTTCATCCTAGGTCTTAACTTAAAAACCTTACTCCTTTGAGGATATGACAGTCCAAACTCAATCATGGCCTTTGATCAGATAGAGTGAAGCCAACATTGAAAATTCAAAATCTCATGAAGCCCCACAGAGTCACCACATGGTACTCCAACATTCTAAGTTTGATAGCAAAGGGTCTCAGATATTAAATGGAATAAATGGTATGCAACTAATCAGATCATGACTCAATGGCTCTCACTTTATCATGAATTTTAATCTAATAGAGCAAATTGAATCCAATATCCTAAAAAGCCCTATGGAGTCATCATATGGCATTCCTATATTGAAACATAAGAATTTGATGATCTTAAATTTGACATTCACATGACTATCATTTGACATCCATGAGGCTATGTTTGACATCCACATGAATGTCAACTTTACGCCCACCAAAACTAGGAACTTCATGAGCCTAAATTTGACATTTGTGTGCCCGTCATTTGTTGTCTACAAGGTCGTGTTTGACATCTACATGAATATCAAATTTATGCTCATCTAACCTTTTATCTAGGCAATAGAGGACATATTTTATGTCATTCAAAGGGGTCATTTGATATTATGCTTAAAAAACTTAACATAAAATGCTTTAACTTAAGTTTTTTCATATTTATTAATGTGAAATAGACTTAGCTAAAAGTATATTAACTTAAGTATTTTATATAGCTATGCACTAATTAAAGCTCATGCATATTTTAGGATCTGATGGTCTGCACTTCATCATGGGTGATGATCCAATGAGATAAAATCTCTAATGATTTTTCAATAGTTCTATAAAATCCTATAGAGGTTCCAAGTGGCACAACCATGGGGCTTAATGCAAAGGTAGCCAATGATGAACGAGGGCCTAGATCATGATCAATAACCAATGTTGATCTTTAGATCTTGATCAAATGATTTGAATCAAAAGGCATTTTAAATGCCAACATATCGTGCTCAAAAGAATTTATAAAAAAATTCATGAAAAGTGATAGATCGATGCCAAACATATAAAGTCCAAAGGAACCATGTGATCTAAAAGTGAAGATCTTATGTGCTCAAATGTGCCTTTGAAATATTAGGGTGAAGATCTTATGGTTATTCCATAGGAACCATGTGATCAAAGACCCTAATACAAACATCCCAGTTACTCAATTTAGAGAGGGGGTTAGGTTAATTATGACCTTATTGAATAGAATATCTATAGCCCCTTTAACCTCTTATGTCAAAAAGAGTTGGGTGTCTTATATTTACTTTATGATAGAGAAAGGGCTCACTCCTCCAACTGGGGAGATGATTAGCATATATCTAGAAAGACAATTCACAACCATAAAGAAGAAGACAAACACCCAATTTTTCATGATGTCTTATCTATTGGATGCCTTACTAGCCTTAACCTAGATTCCTCATATAAAAAATTGGTCACTAGATGGAAAATTTATAGTTTCCCACCACTATTCAAAACTCCACATACTCAAATATAGGCATAACATCTAATTCATCTATGATTATGTGTATCCAACCTTGGTAGAAGTCATCACAGGGATCCCTATACCGAGGGTAAGCCCTCTAATAAAAAAATATGTGGAGTTTATGGGAGATATCTTGTTGTATCTAGATTATATAGTAATCAAAATTGAAAGTATTTCAATCCAACCTTATAGATTGTCTGTCTCTGTTCCCATCAAGATGGTAGAATAAGAGGTTACATACCAAATTCTTAATGGTGTGGATATATTGTGCAAAGACAAGAGGAAAGGTCTCCTCCATCCCTTTCTTTTGACCATTGGTTTAATTGTGGTATAGAATTGGGATTAGGTCAATACTATGACCAAGCATAGGGATTATTTAAAATTGAAAATTGATGAGCTAAAGATGTGGGAACCCAGTAGAATGGTTTCCACACACTTTAAATCTAAGTGATTACCTAAGGCAGTGTATGTATACCAACTCAGTGTCTATGACACCATATATATCAAAGCAAAAACTTTCAAAGAAATATTGGCTATGATCAATAGATATAACATTAGACTTGAGCATAAATTTACCAGTGATGAAAAGCCACTAGGGGGCATATGACAAATGGGACCTCTTCAATACCATTTTTTGCATGAACCTTCTAGGACACCTCAAGAGAAACCACAAGTGGAAGGGAAATAACCCAAATCACATATTACTCAGGGTCTTGGCAGAGATAATATGTAAGAGAGACTTGGTGAGGGTCCATCATCCATAGTCCTTCCCCAAAGACCATCATCTCCCATGGAATACTTAGATATTATTGTTTTGGAGCTTGATGAGATAGTAGAGGATGCCCTCAAGGTTCTTATTGAGGGATATGGATCTAGTGAAGAGGAGGAGCATGTTGAAGAATCACAAGCCCAATCAAAGGAGTATAAGAAATAAAAAGTTAAAGAAGTTACCCTAGATCTTGTCCTAATGACACTATTAAGGAATAGAAAGGCATAATTGGTAATGGTCCCAGTTAGATAAAAGAATCCAAAGTTGAATCTCACTCAACCCTTGAGTGAGGTTAAATTATTTAGTGATGAGTACCCCATCCATGGACCAATCATCCCTAATTGGTTCATCTATGGAAAAATTTATAAATTCCCCACTTGGCACCACTCATGGGCCCTGACTAAAGCTGTTAACATTGATGTACATGATGATATCAAGCCATGGATAAGGGATTTAATGGAGGAGGAAGAAATAAGAATAGTGACCACTAAAGGGTTAGAGATCAAGTAAATGGATACTATAGGAGCATCAACTAGTACCTAGATGGAGGCCCGTAAACCTCCAAATTATATAAAACCAACTAGTACTATGAAATTTAATCCATAGACAACTAGATTAGAGAGAGTGAAAATAATAAAATCCATGGTGGGGACTGAAGATTTCACATTCCAAAAGGTTGATCCATTTATATGTTTAACTCTAGTTGGATGACAATAGCCCAGTGAACTACCCATCCATGAAGAGGACATTGAAATCCTAGTTAAGGTTAGCTTAGATCAGAGCTGGTATTAGGCGGATGAAACAAAGAATAGATATTTTTGGAGAATGAAAATAAGGATTTATTCTTATTAATGCCTAAGCCAATGGTCAAGATGCTCGAGGAATCCTTATTTGATATGTTTGAGGCCTTCAAAAAAATGAAGCTAAGTCAAAGTACATTGGCACAATACAATAAAGTGGCTAAGGGTCTGATAACCTAATGACAAGATTCAAGGGATCAAATAATAGGGATAATCAGCATTCAAGTTGGAAGGTATATTCCTAATTACAAAATAATAAGCTTAGGACATTTGATTGAAATTTTAAGAATTATTGTTGACAAGGTTGAAGGTTTAAGTGCATGGTCCCAAGAACTAGAGAGACTCCTGAAGGATGATGAGGAACTAGTAGGGAGAATTGAAAAACTCATTTGAACCATGCTAGCTAACCCTACATAACCCACTATCTTAGGCATAATAAACAATGATGATATCAAACATAGGGCCACCTTGGTGATGTAGGAAATAAGAAATAAGAGTCAAGGCTAGTTTGGATAAGACAATAGTAAGATCTCAGGGATGATCCTTAATGTAGGTAAAATAATAGTAGAGGCCAAGAGCATCAAAGAGGCGATGATCATGAATGATAGAGAATTGAATGAGCTTGTTGACAAACAAGAAGAGTGTCTTTTGAAACTAGTTGTAGATTAGAGTTGGTAGGTGAGAAACACAAAAAGACTCTGAACAACCTCTAGCAATAACAAGAAAGTTATCAAGAGTAGGGCCCACTAGCTAAGTAATTGAATGATATTTTATTTTGTATAAAATTTGTAAAATTTTGAAATATAATATTCTTTTGTAAAGGCATATGCTAGTTTGTTAGCGTGTTGCCTCTAGGTTAGTTTAGTTTGGATAAGCAAGTGTATTATATAAATTTATAAAAAAAGATAGTTAACCTTATCTTTTATACATTTGTATCTTATAATTGATAGATATACTACCTTGTCCTCTTATAAAAGGCAGTACTACATGTTGCAAACATAGAATTTTGAGAAAAGTTTTCATACTTTAAGCAGTAATTACAATCAAAGAATTTTGAAAGGATTGACCAAATTTATTTGTGTCAATTATTACACAAATTTTCTCTCAATTTCCAGTCTTAAGTGTTAAATTTGAATAGTTTTTATGAATTTTGAGTTTCATCTTTGATTATAGGGTTGCTAATTTATGCGTATGCTAGATTAGTTGAATGATCTTGAGTTTCCTTGATTTTATTTGCTCTAAATTAGAATGTGAAAATGTTATTTGAGTGTGGTAGAAAATCTTTAAAGTAAATTCAATTCTTACTTTTATTTATTTATATCATCCTTAGAGGTTTGCTTCATGTGTAGTGAACTCTGACATTATGATATTTTACACTATATACTGGTCAAATTCATATTATTTGGAATTGAAACTTTGTCATAATGTTTGAGGCCAAGAGCATTAATCACTTATTCTCTTTCTACCTTACCCTTATCTTTTTATTTTCTTAACTAGATCACTTTAGTTTATATTTCATTATGAATGTTCATTTATAATAGTCTATAATTTAAAATTTGATCATAATTCACTAGTATTAGCATAGATACTTACACTTTGTAAAGACTTGGTCCATGATGTCTCATAACCGTCAGTTATTATAAATTTTGTGGAATAGTTAAAGATTGCCCTACCACTATTTCACCATATGTAGCATAAGTTGCCAAAACATGCTTTTCATGCTTTGAATTCCCTAAATTCTAAAATGATAAGTGTTCTTTGAACACTAAGGACATTTATGGTTAACATAGAGGCAGAAATAGACCTTTAGTAAGTTTTGCATTGTAAAGAGGTTGTAACCCTCTTAGATGTTGAGATGCCACAACAACACCTATGAACACATTCAACTTTGAACTGTTATTCTCAAAACCTAATGATGGACCTCTGATTATCACTCTTCACCTTCATTCATACTCAAACATCAAGATCACTATTCTACCAACAAAATTATGACCTATAGCTCATACAAACAGTCCTTAATTTATTATGCTCTTCAACACATCCACTAGGCACCCACCCATTCCTTTTATTCACAACAATATGCTATTCAATGTGAAACACACATTCTAGTCTCTCTCACAAGTATAGAAACCACCATATTTGGTTTCAAAATTTATAGAGTTATCATGATTATCAACATCTTAGTTAGCCATTAGTCATGCCTTAACCCTTAAGGAATCTCTCACACACAAATACACAACTCAATACCAAACACATAGGTCATCCATAGAACCCATGGGTCACCCTTAAGTAATTACACCCCCTTGTAACCTTTATAGGTCTCATGAAGACCCATTCACACCTTTATCATTTCACTAAGAAAAATAAGAATCCTAGGACTAGTTCCAAATGTATAGGTCCACTCTACATGACCTCTTAGTCATCCTTAAATGCTTATATTAATCATTACACTCTTTTGTGCAAGCTTAATCAAGTCAAACAATAGACTTATTCATAAGGATGAGTCTATTGTTAAACACAATCAAATTATTAAACATTTTTCATACTTAATATAGATTTATCACACCTCCAAAAACCAAAAAATCATCCTCATCTAGTCTAAAACATTATCCAATAGCTAATTTAACATTAAACATCGAAACAATAATAATAATACAAGATAAAAAAACCTTATTGGGTTAATCGTAGAACACAGTCAAACATAGTCAAATTTGGAGATCAAATATTCATTCATCCATTTAAACCATAAAATCTATTTTTATAGATGCACCTTGGAGTCCTTTACCAGTTCTCTTTTTATACCATGAGCAAATTCTATATAGATCAAAATATGTAGAAAAAATACAAAGTACTAGCTTTTTCCTTTGAAAATTGAAATATTCAAATGCAAGTGGTCACAGTTAAACCTTAGACACCATGCTCACATCTTGTGTCCTCACTTCTCATATTAAACATGCACTATCAATCTTATTTGAAGTTTAATGCATAGTGTGCCAATGCCCAAATGTTAAACCTTAAACACATTGACCTCATCTCATGCAATCTAGAAACTTTAACTCAACATGCTCTATCTTTTCTATACGTAGTTCAGTCTTTAATAATGCTAAATATATTTCTCTTTGACAATTTTGAGTCCACTCACAGTGTTAGATCAATTTTTATGAATATATTTGAAATGTTCGATCCTTATCCTTTACCTTTGCTTAGTGATAAACATCATGCACTTTTTACCATCTTGTTCAACATGCATAATTAGATCAAAATTGTATGATCTCCCATGAGCCATTAGATCTTCATTTGGTTCTGATCTTTATTTCTTTAAAAAATGACTAAGTTTGAGAACCTTTGTAATCTATCTGTTAGGTATACTTTTCACCTCTATATCTTTTACTTCACTCAATCACATGTTCTAAATTTTGGAGCATATGATCTCCTCACATAGGATAATCCAACCATGTATCAATATTATCTTGTAACCCTCACATGTTTGATATATAATGCAATTAAAATGTCTCCTCAAACTTATCTCTCATAGAGGCAACAATGTCAATAATTGCCTAGAAGGCCAACTTTGCATATTTATATCTTTTGATGTGCTTTAGTGCATGATGTGAAAATTAGCACAAATAAAATAGGCTCAAAAATGAAAAAAACCATATGATAATCTTCTCTTAAATCATCCACACATGTGAGATATTCCATCACCAAACTAATTACTCACCTCTTTCTTACTTCATGTAAATTTGGCTACGGAAAAACACTTTCAAAATGCCTGAGAGCCCAACTTTGCACCCACATATCTTTAATTGCACTTAAGTGCATGGCCTAAGATTTATCACATAGTAAATAGGGAATAATTTTATCATAACCATATGAAAAAATCCTCATGACTCATCCACACATGGAAATGGTGATGTCAAAAAATTTCCTACTCAAATTTTCTGCTACTAGACCCAAAATGTCTAAATGACAACAATGATCAACCAGATGAAATCTACTCATGCACACAAGCACTAAAATCATATAAAACCTATTATAGGACCTATTTCACATCTTCAAATCACCATAATCATCCCTAAACATCTATAACCTAGACAAAATATAATATCCATGAAGCCACCGTCAGGCATACTTAAGACAAACACATTTCACACTTTGTCATTGTTACTTAGACTATCAAGGCACTTTATCCACTCACCAAGACACCTTCATGACATCACCATGACATCATTGAAAACTCTCCAACAATCTCTCCCTTTTTCATTGATATCAACACACATCATATATCAATATACAACTCACCTTCCTTCTCTCTCATCAAATACTTCAAAAATATGGACTTTCTCCCCCTTTGACATAATGACAAAGTGAAAAACCAACTGATCTTGAGGACGTAAAAATACTACCAACATGAGAATATCATATTAAAAATATACTATAAACTCCTCCTTATCTTGATCCTACCTCTTCTTTCCTTGAGAACTTCCTTTTGCTCTATGCCAACACTGTCTTCAACCAAGCACTACAACCAATAAAGAAATAACACACAAAAGTAATAAAATACAATGGAACTCAAAAAGAAACAACTAAGAGGGACTCCTCATAAGATATTAGATTCAATGAAAATATTGATGAACTTCAAATCTCCATACACCATGAAGAATCACCATACAAGCTCACTAGCCTTCTCTCTTAAACCACCTTAAGTACCACCAACATAAATTTATGCCACTAACCAAATAGGAAAAATTATCTCAACAAAATTTATAACATACCTTGAAATAATAATTCCTTACTCTTTTGGATAATTTTATTAAAAAGACACTTTTTTCATACTAGGCTTGTTTAGCCTCTTTATTGCCCTACCTAAAACATGCAGAAACCATAATATTTAGTAGACACAACTTCAGAAAATAAAAATTCATATATATTCCACCCTAATATGTCCCCTCAATTACACCAATTTTCACCATCTATCTCAAATTCTGCAACATAATTACTTCACAAACTAAGTAGCCAATTATGCCTCCATCTTGACAAAAACTTGAATAACTTGAGAACCACAAATCTTAAAATATATATGATGCTTGATTTGGCAACCCATTTGTCCCATTAAATATATTAATAATCCTTAGACCTTAAATCATAAGGCTAACCACTTTTATATCATAGCTAAAAACCTTAGAATCTTAAAACAAATAGTGTCAACAAACCTTCTGGTCAACATCCACCTTTAAAACTTATTACACATATGGAGACAATCATCACACACTTATGGACAAATGTTTTAGTCTCCATAAATTTTGGAACATAGACTTATTATAACCCATTTTAGGCCTGCTTACCCTTAGGACAAAACTGAGAAAACTGAGAGCACTTAAAAAACTTCAATTTGACTTCAACATACCTTCAAACCATAAAAACACTTGGAACATGATAAAATAAGGTCAATAGACATTTTTATGTAAAAATATCATCTTAAAAAATATTTAATCCTCTTTTTTGACTTGAAAACCTTCAATCTAACATTATAGATTGATCATATATATCTATGACATCACTCTATCATCATCATAACATATATTTCATTTGAGCATACCTGATCCAATTCAAAAACACTCATATCTATCCATATAGAACAATATGATACAAATAAAATCAACATTTTCTTCTCCACAAGAAAGATGTCTTCTAATAAGCATAAGCAGAGACACCCTACCTCACAATGTCCTAAAACAATGTGAAACTAGGAGTTGCCCACAACTACTCATATTCCTTCTCCTCCTTGGTCCTCTAATACTTGGAGTTCTTATTCTTCTTCTTCTTCTTAGGCTTAAGAAAAGAAACATTCTCAACCTCTACAACATTATCATTTTCTACTAGAATTAAATTGACAATACATGGAGACAACAAAGATTCATGACACACTTCTTCATCTATAAAAAATTCCTTGCAGATTCGAACATCATCACTAGTTACTAAAACTTGATGTTATTTAAATGATACTTGATCAATAATAATAGGATGTTCACTTGGATCCATATACACCTCATAACTAGCCTCAACCAACACCTTGGTCTTCTCCTTAAGCTTGGTCTCTTCAATCTCAACATGAGTAGACAATGAGACCTCTTAGCACTTTTCAAAGATTTCTCCACCATAGAAAACAAATTACTTGGACCTAAATATTCATTATGCCTCATGCTTATCACTTTTGGCTTCCATGTGTTAACTTGACTTCTTCTTTTCACTCTAGGATCCTGATTGAACCTATTCTAACTTGTATACCTTTACTTGCAGAACCTAGCAATGTGACATTTTTATTTACAATTGTGGTACACCATACCTTTTATAAGAAACATATCATGACATACCTTATTTGGAAAAATATTTCAATGTGTCCCTCATCAAGCTAGTTAAAGAACTTAATTCTATCCACACCTTTTTATTGATGACCCCCATCATAGTTCAATGCAAACTCAATTCTAACAGGTCTCTTGCAGTCTCTAGCCCTATGACCAAATTGATTACTTGTGTAATAGTAATGATTGGATATTGCATACCTCATGGCATTTGGCTATCTGATATGATTTATCTTTATTTTATCATCACCTTCATTCCTTATCCAATGATTTATCTTGAAATTATGATTGTCTTGGTTCACATTACTCTTTATCTTGACTTGATTTACATTCTTTTATTTTTCTTCATACCCAAGACTAGTTCTATCACTTTCATGATTTTGATCACTCAAAATATTATCTAGATCACATGATCTCTTTTCATATTTTGCAAATGTCTTGACCTTACTATATGTCTTTTCTAACTCATCTTTCAAAGACTCAATTTAAGAAACATACCTTGAACATTAATCTTCTTTAGATTTTAGGATTGTAGAAAAAATTTTGAATTGAAAACTAAGATGCTTGATGATATATTAATGATCCTTGGTATCTTCATTCAATCTTGATTCATACACACTGAATTGATCCTCATAGTCTTTGAGTTGAGATTTCATATTTTTATTGATCTTCTTCTCAATCTTCAGTTCTTTAAGAACAATTATCAGTGCAGTCTCATAGTCTATCTCATCTTCATCATCATTTGGATCACTCCAAGTAGAATCCTTTTGATTTGAGAAAATTCCTTCCTTAGCCATGAACATGGCTTCATCTTCATTAGAACCTACATCTTCATGATCATACTCTAATTCATTGTCTTCATTCTCATTTGATGAGCTGCAATCTTCTTTTGGGTAGAGATTATTTTTGTTCTTTAACGACTTCTCATTGTCATATTATTTGAATCCTTTCTTCCTTTATGTCTTCTTATCTTAATCATGACCTTCAACAAGATCTTTGTCATCATTCTTCTCATACTTATGAGGGCACTTATGAGAAAAATGTCCTATCTCTCCATAGCTGAGACATTTGAAGGGTAGTTTACCCTTATACTTCCGTGAGCCTATATTCAATTTACTACTAGTTAAAGTAATTAGTTCATCCTCATCAATATCAGATATGTCATCCTCTTTGGGTTTCTTACCTTGGAACTTATTCTTAGGCTTCATTTCTGTATTGAATGCTTCTTCCTTCTTTGGTAGTATATCATCATTTAATCTCATCTCATAGGTAGTAAGGGTGCCATGTAATTGATCCATCTTCAATTGAGTAAGATCATGACTTTATTCTATAGAAGGTAATTTTGGATCAAACTTGAGGGATAGAGATATAAATACATTTTGAACTAAAGTAGCCTCTTCAAGGTTCTCTCCAAGACCTCTGATGATATTCATAATCTCATCAACTCTCTATAGGAAGGATGACACATAATCTTCTTACTTCATATTGATACTTTCACATTACCTTATGTGAGTCTATAGCTTAGCAATCTTGAACTTTGAATCTCCTTCATAAATAATCTACATTTTGTCCCATATCTCTTTAAGAAATTTACAATGGATTACCTTGGTGAAATCAGTCTCTATAAGACCACAAGTGATGGCATTCATTACCTTATAATTATTTTCAAATAGCTTCTTATTTGTAGGAGTAGTAAGAAAATTGTAACCATCTGTTATAGATTGCCATACATAAAACCCTAGGGACATAATGTATGTCCTCATCCTTGCACTCCAAAAAACATAATTGGATCCATTGAACATTGGTGCTTTCTTAGGTTTCTCTTTCTTAGTATAGAGACCTCTTTGACGACTACCCGGATCACCTTCAAGATGTTAAGCCCTTACCAAAGGACTTGCTTTGATACCAATTGTTAGATATATAATCACCGAGAGGGGGGGGTGAATTAGAGAGTCCATAAATTTAATTTCAATTTCAAGCCTTTCATAACTCTTAATTAGTTATAAAAATCATTCATAAATCATACACATCATTCATAATAATGAATATAAAAGATAATGCAAGATCAAGCACATAACACATGACATATGTAGGAAACCCTCTTCAGGGAGAAAACCCACTAAAACATACAATTGGAATACTATCCTATAAAACAAGAACCAATTTTGAATAGGTACAATTGATCAAGGAACTACCGACCCTATTAAGTGAGACTACAATCCCACAAGGTGCTACCACACCTATCTAAATGAGCTACAACAACAACTAGACCTTTAGCAGGTTCCACCTTGCAAGGATGCTAAAAACCATTTATATGATGAGCTACCATACTAAAACCTATGAACACATCCACCTTTGAATGGATGTGTTCAACACCTAATCATGGACCTCTGATTATCACTCTTCACCTTTACTCATACTCAAACAACAAGAGCACTATTATACCAATAAAATTATGACCTAAAGGTCATATAAACAATCCTAAATTTTTAATACTCTTCAACACATCCATTAGGCACCCACCCATTCCTTCACTTCATAACACTATGTTGTCCAATATACAACACACTCCTGTCTCTCTCACAAGTCTAGAAACCAACACATTTGGTTTAACCATTTATAGATTTATCATGTTTATCAACATATTTTTCATACATTAGGCATGCATTGACCCTTAAGGCATTTCTAAAATATAAATAAATAACTCAATACCAACCAAATAGGTCAGCCATAGCACCCATGGGTCACCCTTAAGGAACTACACCTTTCAATTAGGCCCTTGTAGTCTTTATAGGTCTCATGAAGACCCATTCAATCCTTTATCACTTCATCGAGAAAAAAAAGAATCATAAGACCACTTCCAAATGCATAGGTCCACTCTATATGACACCTTAGTCTTCCTCAAATGCTTATAGTCATCATTTCACTCTTCTATGCAATCTCAATCAACTCAAAAAATATCCTTGATCATGAGGACACCATGAAAAAATACATAATCATATTCTTAATAATTATTTATACTCAAGATAGATTGATCATACCTCTAAATAACACATAGATCATTCTCATGGAGTCTATACCATTATCCAATAGTTAATTCAATGTTAAACATTGAAATAACAATAGTACAAGCTCAAAAAACCTTCATAATTATAGAACACAATCAAATTTGGAGCTTTAAAACATTATTTATTCATACATTCAGACCATAAAATCCATATTTATAGATGCACCTTATAGTCTTCTACCAGTTTGACTTTTATACCATAAGCAAGTTATGCATAGATTGAAAAATATAGCCAAAATATAGAGCACTAGTTTTTTCCTTTACAAATTCAAATATTCAAATGCAAATGATCATAGTTAAACCTTAGACACTATGATCTCATTTCATGTCCTTGATGCTTAGATTAAACATGCATGATCGATCTTCTATGAACTTTAATGCATAGTGCACCAATGCCCAAATGTTAAACCTTGAACATGTTGACCTCATCTTGTGTAATTTACAAACTTTGACTCAACATGCTCCATCGATCTTATGTACATATCTCAGTATTTAACAATGCTAAAAAATGTCACTTTGACCACTTTGACTCCACTCTTACCATTAAATTAGTCTATATGAATATAAATAAACCATTCAATCTTTATCCTTTACCTTTGCCTACTGATAAATATCATGCACTTCTTACCATCTCACTCAATATACATCATTAGATCAAAATTTTATGATTTCCCATGAGCCATTATCAAGATATTCATTTGGTGCTAATATTTATATCTTGAAAAAATGACTGAGTATTTGAACCTTTGTAATCTATCTATTAGGTTAACTTTACACCTCCATATCTTTTACTTCATTCAAGCACATATTATAAAATTTGGACCATATGATCTCATCACATAGGAGAATCCAACCATGTGTCAATATTATCCTAGAACCCTAACACATGTGAGATATAATGACATTAAAATGCCTCCTTATATTTATCTCTCACAAAGCCAAGAATGTCAAGAATTTATTGAAAGGCCAAATTTACACATGCATATCTTTTAACGTGCTTCAGTGCATTATTTTAAAGTTAGCACAAATAAATTAGGCTCAAAACTAAAAAAACCCTTATGATCATCTTCTTTTGAAACATCCACATATGCAAGATATGCCATCACCAAATTGCTTACTCAGCTCTTTCTTTCTTCATGTGAAATTGGCTATGGGAAAACACTATCAAAATGCCTAAGAACCCAACTTTTAATCCACTTATATTTGAATACGCTTAGGTGCATGACCTAAGATTTAGTGCATAGAAACTAGGGACTGATTTGAACACAACCATATGACCAAATCCCCCTGACTCATCCACACATGGCAATGATGATGTTTACAAACTACCTATTTATATTTTTTGCTACTAGACCTAAAATGTCTAGATGACAACAATGATGAACTAGATGAAATACACTCATGCACACAAGCAATCAAAGCATATAAAACCTCTTACAAGACCTCTTTCACATCCTCAAATTACCATACTCATCCCTAAACATCTATAACCAATCCAAAACAAAAGATTCACCAAGCCACATTCAAGTATACTTAGGACAAACACATTGCACACTTTGTCATTGTTACTTAGACTATCAAGGCACTTAATCCACTCACCAAGACACCTTCATGACATCACCATGAAATCATTAAAAACTCTCCAACATATAAACCATAAGTGACAATTTTCTATGTATATCCATGAGGTAATACCAAGGATAAATAAGAAAACCAAGTGATGCACCAAACATAGTGTTAGTAATATCATCAAAAAACCTAGATGGAAAAATAAATTCAAGGATGAAAAATATTCCAAAAGGATAGATTATCAAAAAATATAAATCCACAATCAAGCTTTCAAAGGTTAGAATAATGTCACTATAAAATGAAGACCCCAGTTAGATAGTTTTTTGAGATATAAGTGTTTTAAATGGAATGTTATTACATTCTTAATAATAAATAAGATTATGTATGGTTGAGATAGAATCCTAGGTGGAGTACAAATAATTGTGACACTAGTCCTATGATTTATCCCCCTCTCCCAACACCTTGGTAGAGGAATCTATGATATGTAGTAAAGAACTCATGGTTCTGGTGAACATGAAAATAGCATTTTACCCTATTTTGGTTAACTAACCTCAACTATGATATAAAATACATAAAATTATTTATGACTATAAGATATAAAAGATATAAAAATCTGAATTTCAATACCTATAATTGATTTGAAAATGTATTTTGATATTTATGGAAAGTACAAAAAAATTATATATAATTTATGATTAAGTGATTTATGAAAGAATAATAATATATGTATGTGGTAGGAAGGATGGAGAACTATATTGTAGGTCACTTAGATTAGGATTTGGAGATTTGTGTGCACCTAGATGGTATAGTTAGTCTAAAGTTAGTACATTAAACTATTTACTCTGAATTTTATGGTTTCATATGTGTATACATTTTTCTTTAATCTAAGATAAGGTGTGATTGATTATATTTTATCTCTATTTGAAGTACCAATGTGTAATAATGCATACAATACAAAAAAATCCTTATCCTTCACTTAAAACCCTAGTTCCACCTATAATGATATAATTATTCATAAAAAGTGGGAAAAATGTGGCTTGAGTTGACCACAACCAATCCCTATTGACTATTTATGTGTTGCCTACATATCCAATACTTTGAAGAGGGAATTCAAACTACATGTATTTATACCTACTATGTAGATTCATGATATAGTTCTCATTGAATATATGAAAATTATGATATAACTCTTGATACCTAAAAAATTGACAAGCATGAGTTATTTCTTGAGTGATTTAAACTTGAAAAGGACATTATTAATTTACCTATAGGATGAGTGCCATGTATTCAAAAGGTAACATACCCACAATCCTCATTGAATAACAACAAAATAAAATAGTGTTAGGTTATTGAGTTATGCATAACCTCAACCACACTAACCCATATAACTAATCTACACTCATCTTTTAACCCAAAGATGAAATTTGGAAGCACCATATTAGGGAGTAATGTTAGATTGTTGAGCAATGTAGAAACTTATCTGAACTAATCATTTAAATACAAATGAACCAAAGTAAACAGACATATATTTAAGGTTTATCAATACTCAAAATGTACTTTAGAATATAAATTCACATAATTTAAATGTGAATGAAATAACTTACATGCCCTATAATCTAGAATTTTTGGTAAATTCTAGAAATGTATATGCATTAAATAAATTTCATGCCCCAATATTTGAATTGCTTAGTCATATTGTGATATATGATGATATGCATATATAAGTTATGTGTGTCTCAAATATAAAAATATGTAACTCATACATTGTGAAATTAGTGCATATACCTTGCATATCCCACAAATGTATCTAAATATATGCATATTTTGAAATCATGTAACTCATGTCCTATAAAATGAGTACGTATGCCTTATATGTAACCCAAAAGGTAATTAAAATTTGTACATAATTATCCCAATATGATATCAAAACTACTATGAAATATTTGAAATCTATGAAAAAATCATTAATGTGTGTTCATGGTGGTTTATGTTTCTATGACAAAGCCAACTAATATTACCACTTATAGGTGGCCTACATAGCCTACAAGTCACTCATTTGAAAATAATAAGTTCACTTTAGCATATTATTTGAAAGGATGTAATTATGTCTAATCATATCAACATGTGGAAAGTAGGTCATCATAGAATTGAGTATATCATCAAACCATGTATTAAGCATATGTAATGTGTGTGTGTGTGTGTGTGTGTGTGTGTGTGAGAGAGAGAGAGAGAGAGAGAGAGAGAGAGAGAGAGAGAGAGAGAGAGAGAGAGAGAGAGAGAGAGAGAGAGAGAGAGAGAGAGAGAACATAATAAGAATCATAAATATTAATTTTACTAAATAAGACCACATAGGAAAAAATTTTACTATATAAGACCACATAGGAAAGGTGCATGATATGTATCATGGCACACTCAAACTATCAAACACAATAAGATAAAAAATAAATGTCTCAAAATATAAGTACATGCAATAACATACAATGTTATACATAAGGCCAAAGGGATACCTATAAGGGACTAATAATTGTCACATTAACAAAGCCAAGTGGCCACAATTGAGGGATAATAAATGTTGTAAAAATTATGCCAAGAAAATTCAAATAAGGGTAAATAATTGCACACAAATAAGGGCAAGGTTACACAAAAAATTCAAGCATTTGCATATAAAAAACAAAAAATAACTAGGCTATTATAAAAGCAACAACATTGAAGAAGCATATAAGTTAAATGGTTCCATATAGCAGATAATTAATAGCAAGTATTTATAAAGTTAATAGTATTGAATAATAATAAAACATATAAATAAGTCTACTCCATGTATATATGTAAATGTCACATCATGGTAAAATAACATATCCATGTAACGCTGTATAATGCATGAGAAATATTGAGGCATGTGCAATCAATCAAAGTAACTCAACATGGTATATAGAAAGGTCATAAAATGATATAACCTATAATATTATATCCTATGGAAGAAGTTACCCTAGTATTGGCATGTCTTCTAGGTATATGAATGATCCAACATCTATGTATCCATATATCATGTGTAAATATATGCTCTTCATATTACTCATGCCATTTGAAATGCATGTGTGCATATAAATAATAAGTAATCTACCAAAAATGTGATAAATAACAAATGCAAATTATGAAAATTAACATTTATGTCATGCAAAAATCCTATTTTTTTAATTTTTTAAAATATTTAATTTTTAAATTTTTTTATACATATTATTTGGATATGTGCTCAAGAGAGATGATAACTATTCAACCAAACTATGGGATGGTAATGGGGAGGGATGATATAAAACATAGGAAGAGTCACCTTGAGGGATCCAGTTCCATGAAATTAAATTAGATGTGAATTTGTATTTAAATCCAATTTTTTTTATTGTGTTATGTTATAACCTTCATCATCATCACTCATAGGATTTGTTATAAGGTGAGTAACATAGAGATGTACTATGTCTAGTGAAAATTGTTATATCATAAGAGAATCCTATACCTATGTTTACTATGGAACATGTGTAACTATAATTTAATGTAGTCTAGGATTATGATTTATCATTTTTTGTATTGAATCCTCAAATATCTTTGATGTAATGGGAGCTACAACAATGACCTCCTAGAAAAGTCCACTACTCTTGTTTGACTAGTGTGTGTAGAGTGAACATGAATAAGATGTATAATTGATTGTGTATAATTCATCAGGGTATTTGAGATAAATATAAAAATAATAGGGTCCTTGAATAGGTATAATAATTAGTGTGGTATAATAATGTTAAGTAATTAACTGAGTAGAATAATACATAATATGTGTAATACCTATATTTGGACAACAACACTACATAGGTGTAACATCAATTACAGTGGTGGTCTGGGTGGAGAAGTAAATGCGTAAATTAAAACATGATACTCATATGAGACACATGGAAACTTAAACAACATATAACCATTGAATATTTAACACACTAGTGTACTAATGATGGAACTGTGTGAAGCTTATGTATCCACGAGCACCCCCATAACATATTAAAGATCCTTGTACCTAGTATGACTAGGAATGATGTATCAATTACTATATGTCATAATTTAATATGTATAAAAATGTGTTCTAAAGGTGTTCTATTTTTGTCCATCAAATGGTTGGAATATCTTAGTTGTTTCTATCAAATCCTCATGTGTGTATCCATTAGAATATAAAAGTTTCATTGTAAATTCATTCTCACTTAATCAATTTTATATCATGACACTATGAATGGGTTTTTAATCCACATAAGATTATATAAATAAAGAATTAAGATTATAATTTTCTTTGTAATCTCACTATCATCAAATGCACTTATTGTTTTGTATGTTGTAACACCACTTACTATACCAATAATATTATCTAAGGAATTCTCATATATAGTAATAAGAGGTTTTGAGTTATTCAAATGCATCTAATTAGTATTCTTGGATTCTAATTCTCCTTGATTATTTGTAAGGATATCATAAAATATTTGTAACTTTGAATTACCATTAAGTTGTGCTCTTTATTGTTCTAAGGGCATGTTAAATTCAATTATATTGTTATAAATATGATCTTGTGTCTTTTGCCTTAAATTATAATATATTTTTTAGAATCCAAAAATACAAATACGAAATTCACAATATGTGTTGTTGTAAAATACCTTAGGTGATGGTCTAATCATATCAACCTCAAATGGTCGAAGTCAAGATAAGATATTGGACTCTAGTAACATAGGAAATAGTATATGAGGAACTCAATGTAACTATAAAAAGTACCTCTTTA
Source organism: Torreya grandis (assembly GCA_037957365.1). NCBI lineage: Eukaryota > Viridiplantae > Streptophyta > Pinopsida > Cupressales > Taxaceae > Torreya > Torreya grandis. The sequence continues at coordinate 43,617 of JARHVA010007517.1, forward strand.
GTGGGGAGGATAGGAGAAGAAATCTTTTAGGATATGATACTCCACTAACTGTAGTGTTGGATTCATTCCTATTGTCATTTGATATATCCTTATAGTTTTTATTAATTTGAAACTTAGTTATAGAAGTTGTATCATTGTGAGTGTACTTGATCTTGCTAAATATTTTGAGATTTACTTCTTGATATCTAAATATATGCCATATCTCATCAAATGAAATGTATTTATTTTAAAAAATATACTCATGAAGTGGTTCTAGAAAAAAATATTTCAATATATCTTGAAGCTCATTATCAGCCATAAGATTATTCATCTTAGATATCATAGTCTTATACCATAAAACATAATCACTAAATGGCTAATTGTATCCTATCTTAAATTTGAAAATTTGAGCATAGGATAAATTTTCATTAATGTTGATGGATAAATGAGCTAGAAATGGATCCACTAAAGGATTAAATTATTAGCTGATTAGGATGCGAGATTATAGAACCATTAGGGTACATAATTGATGCAGAATAAATCTTGTATACTCTGCCTAATGTATTTCTACATTATATTTACACCACAACCAAAATTCCATATCATTTCATTGTACAAACATTCTCTTAGTTTATTTATGTCTACTATAAATAGGGTGCTCACAAGCCCTGAACGCTTTCAAAGGTTTCATTTAAGTTTGTTAGACTTTATACACCTGATAAGACCTATAAAATGTGTATAATACCATAATATAACTTATCTCAAGGGATGGGAAATTAATTAAACTTCAGCAAATATAAAACACCAATTTCTTCACCTAGACTATGCCTTGTAAACAAGGTTAATGTAAACTGTCATCTGAATCTTAGTCCTTTGTAAGAATCAATATTTGCTACAGGTTTAATGATATTCAATACATCAATATTTAATTCAAAATCAATATAAACATGAAATCACATAAGCATCTTCCTGAAGCATATAAAATTAAATCATTTCATTTATTTACAATGATAACTATATCATTAGTATAGAATACAGAGGTCTTTCATGTTGTGTTCACTTCTTCTAGCTCTCCACTATACCTCTACATTTCAAAAATCTCTAATTAACTTCCTACTTCCTAGTTCCTTCCTCCTACAAGACTCTAACCTCTATTCCCATTCAAAAACTTGTTATATTCTCCTTACACATAGGAATAACTAATTTTTAATGTAAATACTTCGATAATACTTTCATATAAGAGACATTACATTCAAACTCCTTAATTTATGTCACCTCATTTACATAAATCACCTTCTCATACACCCATAGACTCACTTAGGACCTTGAATTAACATCACATTCTTTGACTCTAGACAAAAATTCTCCTAACCATACTTACATAATTCAAATATTCAAATTGGGGTTTTTGTGGGAAACTCTCCCAAGGCCAATAACACCCAATGTCAACCTAAATAATGAATCTAACCCATTCAATGGGTCCCTATAGGACCTATAAGACCAATTTAACCAAATTAAAAATAAAAACACATTGAATATATGAATTTGTTTTATACCCATACATTAATAATCATTAAGACTAAATGGGAACAACTTGATTAATAGTTTTTCATTAGATGCATAATCCAAACATGTTGCATGGGAGGATCTATGGTGATGCTTGAGATATCATTTTACATCATACAAAGGAATATTAGAATATATGAAATCCACAAGTGAAGGGTAAGATTAAATACATATTTCTAAAGTATTATGAAGTAAAGCATGTGAATCCATATAATGAATATCTCTAGAGGAATGTTGCTCTAACTATAACACATTTTCTTATACAGATACAAGAGTTTTTTCAAGGGATTATGGAGTAATTGAGGATATTTATGTAAACCACATATTAATTTTAGGATGTGGATATGCATATTTCATATAAATATGTATGTAAATTTTATATAAACCTTGTGTTTACCCCATATATTTGGTGCTAAAAACTTGTGTTCATAAATGTGTATACATAGGTAGAGTAACAAGAATAGCAATAATAATGCATCATGATTTTTTGGTTATACATCTAGAAAGACATTTAATTCTCTTTCATCAATTTCATCTAATCTACAACGAAATTATATATATTTAGTGTTTTATTTCCATCCATGGTACTAGTTTTATGAGACATATCAGTTTCGAACATACGGCAATCTCCATGAAGAGGATGAATAGAAGGGGGAGCAAATGTAATCATGGATGCCATTTGGAACCTAGTAGGAACAAGTATAAACTCAAATTTAATAATATATGAGGATGAATTGGGAAAGGCTTGATATTGTTCAATAATTATTTCATCCTTACCAATGTACATATATTTTAACCATGGAATTACATGTTCATTACATATTTTTCATATCAAGTAAAAAACATATAATAATTACAATCATAACTTGAGTAAAGAAATAAAATATTTATGCATCCATTACAACCATGTATAATTTTAATGTTTAAGTTGAATTATAATCACAAATAAAAATTAGATTATTTCAATAAATATAAAACCCCAAAATGGAAAAAAAACCCTATGTAAAATATAGGGTTTGATAATGCTCAAGAAAATGTTTGAGTTCACCAATATGTTTTAACCTATTTTGGTTAATGAGCCTTAATTAGGATATAAAATACCTTTAATTAATTAGAACCATAAGATATAAAAATATACAAATTTAAATGTAAATGTTTACAATCGATTTGACAATGTGTAATTTATTAATTATGGAAAGGAAAATAAAACGTTGAGATACTTAGTAGTTAACTACTTTTTGGAATATTAAAATCATAGGAAAGTGGAAATAAGGATGGATAAATAGAATTAATTCCATTCAAATTTGGATCTAGAGGTCTGCATGCACCTAAATAACATCACCAACCTCAAGTTGGTATCATTAGATAGACTATTCTAGATTTTATTATTCCATCTATGTATAATTTGATCATATTTTTGATGAAGGCATGTGCATCTACTTCTCATTCAACTCTATGTGAAAAATATAGGCCTAATAATGCATGTAACTCAAGAAAACCTTGTCCTTCACCTAAAATCCTATCTCTCCATGTAATGATAGAATAATGTATATAAAGGTGAATAAATATGGGTTGATTTGAACCCAACCACTCCCTAATGACTAGTTAATCATGCCTACATATCCAGTAATTCTAAGAGAATTAAAATGACATGTATTTATCCCTATTATGTGGATATGTGTAATAGTGCCTTTTGAATGTATGTAACCTATGATATATCTCTTAATACTTGAAAAATGACAATACTAAATTTGATCTTGAGTGTTTCATACTTACTAAGGACCTCATTTTAGTGACTAATTATTAAATTTTGGATAAATATGATAGTTATTTTAAATTTATAAATGTTTGAATAGGTTTGATAAGTGTTTTCTAGATAGATAATAGGTCAATGCCTATTTTATATTTATAAGAGAAACTCTGGGTACTTTATCACACCACTAAATTGTGAAATGTATGGGTTGATACATAAGAATGATTTGAGTTTATATTTTACCATTGCTTGGAATGAGATAGAGCCATTAGATAGTATGATTTAAATATAACACTACCATCTGGGAGATAGGAACATTGATTTTATGATTTGGAGACATCTGAGTAAGATACATAACTAGTTTGACATGGATTGTAGGTTTTACCATAGGTGACTAAGAGTAACTTGGAAAGGCTAAGACACATATAAGGCATGTAGATGTGAGATAATAGATAATGAGAATCATGTTTGTACATATAATTATTTCAAGGTTAATGTAAGTGAAAACTGACATTGTCAAGTATTAGTTACAAGATTTTAGTATCTACACATACTTTTAGATGAAAATTTATACTCTTATCCTTATTCTAACCCACCAAAAGAAGTCACAAAGGATGAAAAATAAAATTCAAGGAGAATAATATTATAATAAATAATACATCTTAGACACTATCAAAAACTACAATCATTCACAATGTAAAGCTACCACATATAAATGAAACATTTATCACACAAAGGAAATTGCATAAATAAACACCATAGATAAACATTCCATATCACATATGGAATTTTAAAAATGAAATTAAGGATCCATCACACATGGTAAAATACCAAAAAACAATTTTTATGATGGTGTATTTTGGTATATTAGAGTGGTCGCATCAACCAATCACCATTCACAACTACTCATTTAACCATATATTAGCATGCATTATTTTATAAAAAAATAATTATCGATCACAAATAGAAATAATACATGGAATATACACCCATATAATTCATCATAAATAATCATTGGTCTAATGGCTCATCAATAATTGAATACATAATCATGAACAACTATCACACACGAAGATTAACATACAAATGCACAATCAAGAACAATTTTCACCTAAGAATGGAATACTAGAATAATATACAAATCAACATACATAGTAGTATAATCATAGTAGTGTATGCAATCGCAACAATCATGTTAATTCGAAATAGATCAATGAAATATAAATTCATAGCAGTAGTAGATACTTTCAAATAATCAACCCCAACATCTCAGGGCAATGAAATCAAAAAATAATGTTTCATCAAGAAATAGATAATGTGTTCACATTAAAATGTCACACAATACTAATATTGTACTAGAATATATGTTGTGATTCATTTTCAAGCATGAATTTCCTCATGCCCAATAAGTTATAGTTGAACTTGTCTCAATGTAAAATGAGATTTTTTTTATTATTAATTAATTTTTTGTGTATATTGTGTTAAAATAAATTTTAATATAATTACTTCTATAATGACAAAAATCATCAAATATTTATAAAAAAGTTATGATATTATAATATTTTTTTCCTAGATAAATCATACTCTAATGACTAATCAAACATTATATAGTTGGTGTTTATACCAAAGGGTCAACCCATATGGGAACTGAGCCACATATAGTGTGGTAATTTACTATCACCAAGATCAAACATATATTACTATAATTTAATCATATCAAAATGAAATAAGAATATCCACAAAAATTATATATTATAATTTTGTTTGAGCTTCAATGAATCATTAAAATAATTAGTGTTTTTTACCACATCTGAAACACTTACTCTTATCACATGAAGTAGATGAATTTCCAAAATTTAAAATGGGGGTGTCTCACACAACCAAAATTTTCAACAAGAAATGATATTTAAAGAATATCTTGCAATATTAACTTTGTAGTGTTAAGTAGTAGAAGAGGATGATAATTAAATTATCCCATGCATTCACATTTTACACAAATGAATTTCATCATGATAATAACATTAACTAACCAAATCCATAAAGAATTTTATTTTTACATATCAAATTCAAATGAATGCTAATATACATAACATGTGACTAAGGAAGTATTTCACATTTACTCAAAAAATTACAAGCTTCATAATTGAACAACATATAATGGTGGTTCATGATTCCCATTGAAACTTCATATTGCTTTCATTTTAACTTTCCACACCTTCATCTTCTAAGATATTTATACCATAGCCTTATTTTTTCACCTAACATAGTAAGGAATTGTTGGTTATGCAATTGCATCTTCAAAAAGGATAAATATTTCTCAAGAACACCATGCAAATTTTACTCCATATAGTCAATGAATGGGAAGGTAATAAAATTATACCATTGTTTCACCCTTAGAAACTAAAGTTTTACATCATGCCAATCACTCCAATTCACACATTCCTCCATGCATTGATTTATGTAAATTTTTATCACAAAAGGGTACCATCACCAACACATAGTCAAGGATAAATTATCCCACATTCATCACATTGATGATACTTTAGAATAAAACTACATGTGGGTAGTTTGTTATCAGGGTTAATATTCCCATTCTCCACTAATGATTCACCACATTTTATATTTCCAAGAGAATTGTAGTGATAACCTTCATTCTACCATCAATTTATGAGATCAAGTCATTCATTTTAAGGTTTCTAACACAACATTAAATAATTTTATCTTTCCTACTTGGGGACACATACACTTAGAGATGGTTATTGTAACAATATTATACATAATACTAGGTGTTATAGGATAGTTTATCTTATTATAATAACTTGAATTTCCATTTTTTTATAAATACACAGGGTCATTTTGGCAATGTTAAGTGAAAAACCATATTGGCTTATTTATTTTTAAGGATTCTCTCATTTCAAATTAAATTATGAAGATAATTTTGGCTTGCACCAAATATTTCTCATTATCATTATTTAAATTATATTATCTAGCCTGATAGTGGTATCAAAATGGATTTTTTTACTCAATTTTTTATATTCTCCTATTTTTTTATCAATATAAACTACATAAAATTCTCTTCATTCATTAGTTTGTTACTAGCTGATCATTCTAAAATTTCTTGGTGTTTCAACTTGCTAGAGGGCACTTCAACTATGTAAAAGTTACATTTTATCTTGTTTATTCTTAATTTTTTATGACAAGTCTAGAATTGCATGGACCTATGACTCATTAGAGGTTTTATAGCTATTAGAAACATATCAAGTATACTACTTATTACTTGATTAAGGGAGTATTTTGTATTTCCAAACTTGTGCAGTGTATTTCTAGCTAATTTCTTGCTAAGTATATGAATTTTTAAAGTGTTCAAAGGCTATGTGGTGTGTCGGAGGATTTAATGAGAGTTTCTATTCTAATTATTTTCTATTGAATATGACTTTTGGTGACTTGTCTAAGGAGTCTTGTTATTTTGAATAATTATGTTTCATCATAGAAGGCATACTATATTTTTTTAATTTATAAGGTGAATTCTTTGACCTACATAATGTCTCACATTATCAACGAGATGTATTGGCTATATTATTCTTCCACCCGGCACTTCACAACAAAGTATAAATATATTTTAAATTACTCAATGAGATTTTGAAGTTGGAATTTAATTTCAAATTGACCTTTCATCCAATATTAGAATTTTATTTTCATATATGTCAGAGGAGAGGTACATTTTAATCTTTTTATTTAAAAACCAAGTTTCATTCTAAGTTCTTAATCAAAATTTTGAATCATTTTAAAATCAAAATACAATAATTTTTTTCATTTCCAAATAGTAAAATTTGAAAAATTTAACAAGCTACTATATGAAAATTTGGTAGAAAATGTTGGAATAATTAATGTTAAGTCATGCCATAATTGGGCCCTTAACATATTACATCAGTAAATAATAAATATTATTATTATTCTTATCTAACATGGGTTAAAAACCTTGTGTTAATAAATAATAAAACACAGTATTAATATTATCATTGTTTAAGATTTCCTTGGGGAGAGGTTTGGACTCATTGATTACAATGGTCCACCTCCACAACCCAATATAATAAGGGTTTTAGCTCTTTTAGTAAATTAGTCACCATTTTGTGATAATTGATTATCATGACATTATAATATTTGCATGTGGAAAATATCATTGTGAAGGTTCTATGAAGACTGTTTAGAGGAGAAGTGAAAAGAGGAAGAATTATGTATTAGGTATTGAAAGTTTCTCAATTATATTAAATATATCAACCCAAGGTTTTTTTACCTCAATTGAGGTTTTCCACGTTAACTTTTATGTTTAAATGATTTATGTTATGATTTTCTCCAGCTATATTTCTAGAACATGTGTATGCATTTGTATTTCTTCCTATCTTTTATCATGGCAACAAAGCTTGATTGAAGCGGTATTTAAGAGGCAAAAGATTTGATTTTGAAACTCACTTGTGAAACCTTGTGTATGACTTAGAAGTAAGGAAAAATTTAGTATATAGATTATGGATGCATAACTCAAGGTTTTTGATTAAACAAACATCTAAATCTCCAACCTAACCACCATTGAAGAAATCAAACAAGTCAAAAACTTATTTGAATCCTCTTTGGCATCCTTGTATAGCCATATATGGTATGTTTAAGGTAAAAAAAATAGTTTTTTTTTTGTTTTTGATGCTTATGCATCTTATTTAATTATTGTAGGGTGAAATATTCAGTTGTTTCCTACCTAAAGCTTCCTTTATAACTTGAGAATGTTGCATGAACCCTCTAGGATTTTAAAAAATCACATAGATAATAATTGTATGGTTGGAGCAACCAAAAATATATAAAAGTGAATGTTTTTTGACTAAAAAATAGATTTTGAGGGGTTTCGATGCATTCTCCAGAGGTTTGAAGGGTGTATATTAATTTTCAAGGCCTAAAAAAACATATTCCAACTATTGTGCACATTGTTGCATTTACCTAGGCACCATACCTACTATAAGAAATCTTATAAGGTAAGTGTATAGTTTTGAAACAATATTTAATAAATAATTTATTTATTTTAGTTTGTATTTTCCATGCAATGTTGGGGGGAACCTTTCTATTTGTTTTTTACCCAAAAAATAAATGTTTTAATATTTTTTTAGATGAATGTATTTATAATTATTTTTTATTTTAAATAAAAATCAGTTAAATAAGCTTTAAAATCAATATAGTGCATTTATATTTCCAAATAGTGTAGTTGGAGAGTTGGTAGTGCTTATTTTGGTAAGAAATTACAAAAAGGGAGGTCTAGTGTTCAAAACTCCAAACGTATTTTGTTTTTTAAACATGGTAAAAAATAATTTAAAATAAATAGTTAAATCATTTTTTTGGTTTGTGTGCCTTATCTCATATTAAAAACCTATGCCATTTTTTGACACTTGACATAAATAACCCCTTGTCAATCATGGTCATGTAACCATTCAATTTCTATCCTTTTGAACATTTTGGATGAATTGGTATGGTCCATTTATTTATTTATAACTTCTTTGTATGTTTATTTGCATCTATTTTAGTGTGAAATTTATCTTTGGATACTTGTGACTTTTACTTTTGTTACTTTTATTTGAATATTTTAAATTTTTTTTTCCATAAAATAAGTGGATATTGTTGTTTAAACCCTATAAATTTGTTTTTATTAAAAAAATAAAGTATAAATTCACATTAGAAGAACATTTTAAAGCTTTTTTAGTATCATAGTGTCTACTTTAAAGGGAAGTTATGATTTTTTCTAATTTTATGCTTGATAAATCTCAAATTCTAAATTAGTACAACTATTAATATTTATAAGATTCACATTCAATTTGAATTTATGGCTCAAAAGCTATGACTAATTGTTTTTGTGATGGAAAAACCTCCATACAGATGACATATTACACTTGATCTTACCAATGCATTTAAACAAAAATTGCAATAAGCTATGTTAATTATTTTAGTGAGTGTTAAGGATGAATTCCTACTCTATATCAACAATCATGAGTTTCCCAATCATGCCTAAAATATATTTGAGTCTATGCATGAGGGCAATCATCTCTCTCATATAATTAATCTTATTCTTGAATTGTTAACTACACATATCAAAGGTGATAAAAAGTTATTTTGTTTCTTACAAAAAAATAAAACTATTAGATCTTAGTTAGATGGATGAAACTATAATTTAATTCAAGATTAGTTGTTGTATTTTATTATTTATTTAAATATTCATGAATTTTAAATTTTTTTTATTTAAACTCTTTTTTCAAAATACTAAATAGAGTAAGATATCCCTGACCTCACTACCCTTTCAACTCTTCTTATTCAATAACAATAAGTGATGTTCAATTTTTATTCTAAAAAGAATGCCACTTAGGCACTTATCACACTCAATATTATTTCTAAAAATAATATAAATTATAAACCTAACCTAATTATGCCAAAGGTGAAAATAGGAATAAGAAATATGGTAATAAGAATCATGAAGTTAAGTTTAATAGGAATTGTAATATGTGTGGTGAATTTGATCATAGAAGGGAATATTATTATAAAAATAATAATCTAATAACAAAACATCTAAAAAAGGGTGGGGCGGGGGGAGGGGGGGGGCGCGGGGGCGGGGCAGGGAGGAATAAATGTTTTAACTATAATATTTAGAAGAATCAAAACCATAATCAAAACAACAATCAAGAAGAAAATTATAATGGTATTACTTTAAATGATACCTTGTCTACTACGAATGAAAATGAATGGATTTTAGATAGTGGTGTATCTCATCATATGAATTTCTTGTCTAATATTTTATCTAAAACTAGAGATATATCTAAAAGTGTTTATTTAGGAGATAATTAATCTTTAGAAGCAACTAAGTAAATGTTTTTTAAAAATGTTGTCATGAAAGATGTTTTTTATTTTCCTAAACTTAAGAAAAATATATTATCATGTTTTTAAGTTACAAATAATAATTTCATTGTAACATTTTTTAATGATAAATGGTCTATTAAAAATAAATCTAGTTCTCTACTTGTTGAAGGTATTCAATAAAATATGTTATACATATTATCTACTTCTCCACATGTCCTTCATCACAAAGTAGGAAGAAATATCAAAATAAATTATGGAATGAAATATTAGGACATATGAATTTAGAAGTTTATATGATATATCTTATGATCTTATTGTTGGTTTTCTTTCTATCCCTTTTTATCATGAAACTTGTGAAGGTTGATTACATGGTAAGAAACATAATAATCCATATCAACAAAATCATGATGTAAATTACTCACATTCTTTAAAACTTATTCATAGTGATGTTATAGGACCCACTGAATTTTCATTTATTAATGGCTCTTTATATGTTTTTATTTTTATAAATGACCATACTAGAATGACTTGGTTGTATTTTATAAAGAAGAATTTTGAAGTATTAGCTAAATTCAAATTATTTAAAGCTTTTGTTGAAAATTATTATAATTTTTATATTAAGATATTAATATATGATAATGGTGGTGAATTATCAATAAATAATTTGATTATTTTTTTCATTAGTTATGGTATTCAAAGAGAGTTAACAACTCCCTATTCTCCACAAAAAATGCTATTGTTAAAAGGAAAAATTCACCATTATTTCATGTTTATAACAATGTTGCATTTTACAAATGTTCCTAAGTTCTTTTGGGCCAAATCCCTAAATACTTCTATGCATATTATAAATAGAGTCTCTACTAAAGCTTTCCATATTTATACTCTTATAGAAATGTGGTATAAAATGAAACCCAATGTATCTCATCTTAGAATTTTTAGTAGTCTTACTTCCATCTTCATTCCTAAAAAAAATAAAGGAACTTTATACTACCTCCTATTCATGAATCTTTGTAGGTTATGGAAATAAAATTATAGAATTAAGAGTATATGATCCATCTAAAAGATAAATCATTGAGAATAAGAATGTTCTGATCCTTAAAAAATATTTTTGTGATCCCTTTATTGAACCCATCAATGTTATTCATTTTATGAACCTAGATATCTTATTACTCCTTATGAAGAAAAAAATGCACTAGAGGAGTTTGATCTAATTTTGTATAAATTAGAGTTTGTGGAATCTTCTAAATTTCATGTTCATTCTAAAAGACCTAAATAGGTTGAATATATAATTCAAACATCTAATCTTGATAATATTAATAAATTTACTAGGATTGAACATTATTATCATTCATTAATGACTATGTATGAATGTTAACCTCAATCATTTTAGGAAGATATCCAAGATTATAGATGGAAATTTATGCAAGCTAAGTATAATGCCTTAATTAAAAATTAGACTTGGGATCTTCTCTAACCTCCACCTAAAATATGTAATGTTGGTTGTAGTTGGATTTATAAAATCAAATATAATTCAATTGGTAAAATTGAAAAATTTAAAGCAAAATTAGTTTTTTTTGGCTTTACTCAAAAACTTGGGATTGACTATGTTGAAACCTTTGCTCTTATATAAAAAAAGATTACTATTAGATTGATTTTTAGTTTAGAATGATTTGATTATACACCAAAGGGAGGTCAAAAAATGTCTTCCTAAATGGTGATTTAAAATAATAAATATATATGAATCAACATAAAGGTTTCACTAACTCTAACAAAGAAATTTATGTCTACAAGTTAAATAAATAATTTTAAGGTTTAAAATGAGATCCTCGAGCTTATTGGTCTAAAATAAATAGTTATTTTAAATAATTAGGTTTTACTAACTATTATTCTAATAATTATCTCTTTGTTAAAGTTTAAAATGGTCATTTTATCTTAATTGTATGATATGTTGATGATCTACTTATTAATGGTGATCTAAATAGTTTAATTATTAAATATAAAAGTAAACTCAGTTATACTTTTGAAATTAATAATCTAAGAATGACTATATTTCAAGATAAAAATTCAATGATTATATCAAAACCTTAGTATCCACATAATATTCTTATTAATTTTAATATGCTTGACTATAAGCCTACAATTAATCCTATTAAACTTAGTGTTAATCTTGATCCAAAACATACATATGACAAAGATAACCCTACTCTTTAAAGATATCTTGTTACTAGTTTGATTTATCTAACCATTAGTATGCCAAACATTTCATATGTTTTAGGTGTTGCTTCTATATTCATGTAGGATCTACATTTGGATAATTAAAAATTAGTAAAACACTTAATTCAGTATATCAATGGAATTAATAATTTTGGTTTATTTTATTCTTCCATTATAATGCTAATTTATATAGTTATTATAATGTTAATCATTTTAGTGATATTATAAATTTTAAATCTACTTTTAGATATATGTTTAAGTTCGATGCAAGTGATATCCCTTGGATCACCAATAATCAACCTACTATGTCTCTCTCTTCTAAAAAAGTATAATATAGAAGTTATATAGAAGTTGTTAAGTAATCTATCTAGCTATGAAAGTTATAAAGATGACTTAATTTGGATGTTTCTCGTAGTACCACCCTTCTATGTGATAATTAAAGTTGTATATCTTTGGTGAAAATTTGAGTGAAGCACCAATGAACTAATCATATTGAAGTTTGTGTGTATTTTATCAAAAATAAAGTCCTTAATGGTGATATTGATCTAAAATTTTATCCTAAAAATGAACAAGTAGAAGATATCTTCTCAAAACGACTTGGTGCTAAAATGGTTTTAGTTTCATGCACTATTGGGCCTCTAAGATTTTCTATTGAGGGGGAAGTTAGCATGATAATGTTGTTTCCTACTAGCCATGTGCTTCCTTCTTCTTTTGTATACTTATTCTCATTATAAATAATTTTACATCACTTTATATGATTTTGGTAAAATTCATGTGGAAGTTTTAATTTATACCCAATACTTAAAAACATATATTTTAATGGAGTTCCTTATGTTACAAAAGGTTCAAAAAATACTTGGTTGATTACTCATAAGAAATTGTTTGATGTAGTCTCATGATAATGATAGCCTAAACTTACTTTAAGTAGTTTATGAGTTATAATTCATATTGTTTAAAAAGGTGATTTTTAGCATGATGAAGGTTTTTAAATCCTTAAAAATTTTACATGACTCCTAAAATCATTATAACTAATTCATGGAGTATAATTCATTTATTAAGTGGACTATGGCATAAACCCCCACTTAACAATAAGGTGGAGTGTTGGAACAATTAATGTTAAGTGGTGCCAATATTTGGCACTTAACATATTACATTGGTAAATAATTATTTTATTATTACTATTATTTAACATAGGTTTAAAACCTTGTGTAAATAAAATAATAAAACATATTAATAATATTACCATTGTTAAAAGTTCCTTAGGGAGGGGTTTGGACCTATTGGTTATAATGGTCCATCTCCACACCCCAATATAAAAAGAGTTTTATCCCTTTGGTAAACTACTCACCATGTGTGATAATTTACTATCATAACATTGTAATATTTTCATGTGGAAAATACCATTGTGAAGGTTATGTGAATATTTTTTATATATGAAGTGAGAAAAGGAAGTCTTATGTATTGGGTACTGAATTTTTTTCAATTATATTGAATATATCAACCCATGGTATTTTTACCTTAGTTGAGGTTTTCCATGTTAACTCCTATGTTCAAATGATCTACATCATTATTTTCTTGCAAATGAATTTATAGATATCATGTATAGATTTATAATATTTGATGTATTCTATAAAAAAAAACCCAAATTTTCAAATAAATTAGAAATAATGAGAGGTAATATTTACCCATTTTTTCTATCAAAAGATGTAAATTTGAAAATTAATAAAAATCGAGTATATTTTCAAGTATGATGTTTTATTGTTAAGATGATGCTAATGATACATTGAATGTTTTTCATGTGCCTTAACACCTTTTTCTCTTACTCCTAACTATATAGAAAGGGTGAGTTTCTTCCATGTACTGATGAGTAAATAGGAAGGGTGGGTATACAGAGAGGTTTAGTATATCGGTTCGGTAGTATATATAAAATGAGAACATTTGGAATAATAAGGATCCAATTTATGGGTTTCAAAAATTAAAACTTAAAATAAAAATAATGCATTCAATTATATCAATCATTGAGACAACATTGACAAGAAAAGACATCTAGTTAGAATACTCCCAGAAAGTGGAGAACACACTCATATTCAAATATATGGTTAAATATTTGTGACCAAGATACACAACCAACTAAACCAATAGGAAATGCTAAAGATATTTAGACATGAAAGTAAATAAACTATAAATTGTTATCTTTGATGAGGGCCTCAATTGATAGAGATGTGTTTCATCATATTCATTGGTGCATTAATTTATGGGAAGTATTTCATAATTTTAAATAACTATGTGATTCTCACTTAGAGTTGGAATTCATTCAGTTGTAGGTGAAGTTGTTTGATGTTGAGTTGAAATATAGTGGTGTGATGAGTTTGGCTTAAAAAATACATGTAATCAAGCATGATGTGGATGACACATGTGCAAAAAAAATATCTATAGGAACACATTCATAAAATCCCTTCCTCTAAACTATTAAACTTACTTAGTGTCTTTGTAAATAATAAATTAGTCAAATACTCTCACATTTGATCAATTAGTTGAAAAGATGGTAGAAAGGGAAAAGGTATTTGGAAGGAAAATCGAGTCCAAAAGAGAAAGTATGTGCTATGTAAAGTGCAATTATTCTAAAACAAATAATAAAGCAATGTATTCCAAAAGTTAAGCTAATAATAAGCACAAGAATAAAAATAAGAGTAAAAGAGGCAAAAATGATAGTCAAGGTGGTTAAAATAAAAATAAAATGACAAGAAACACCTCTATTGTGAATGGTGTGATATAAAATGAATTAATGTAACCCATGAATGCATGAATACATGGGATAAAATTAAAGCATAGCATAATAATAGGAAAAGTGAAAGAAGTAAACAAAAGATTCAAAATCAAATCAATTCACTAGTGAATGTGCATTTTTTAATTTATATGGTGAAGCAAATAATATATTAGTTAGTTAATCAAATTTATAATCTTGTTTTATTGATTCTATTGCATCCATACATATGAATTTCCAAAAATACTTCTTTAATAAATTTTATTAATAAATTTATAATCAAGTATTACTCATAGATAGACCAAGTTTACAACCATAGGGAAGAGGTACAATTTGATTCAAGTGTCCAAGGCTTCCATATTTCAAAATCCAAAATGTTATATACCTTATTCAATTGAAAATATTTTTTTTTCTCTAGTGCACATATAACAACAAGGCCATTACATCTTATTGGAAAATGGTCGCATCACTATCAAAATGAAAAGTGACAATGTAGTCTTGACTAGATATGATGAAGAAAAATTATTCCAACTCAAGGGTGAGCCATTAGTTTCAAGGAATTATGCTCATATCATTAAATATGAAAATTATCCAAACATTTTTTGGCATATTATATTTGATCATACTAACTATAACAACATTTTTGTATCACAAAAGAATGGTGTTGGTGGTTTACCTAACTTTCCCATAAAATTTGACAAAAAGTGTGAAGCTTGTATTTTAGCTAAACATGCAAGAGAACCATTTAAAAAATCATAATGTAGAGAGATAGAAAGTTTCAATTGGTTCAATAATATTTGTTTTCTCTTCCAATCCTATCAATTTCTAGTCATAAGTAATTCGAGTTGTTCATTGATCACTACAACATAATAAGTTGGATATACTTTCACAAACAAAAATTTGAGGCATTCAAGACATTTAAATTTTTTTGAATGATGATTAAAGATGAAAATCAAACCCACATGCAAACACTTAGGACTAATAATGGTGGTGAATACATTTCAAATATTTTTTACTTTTATCTTGAGAAAAATGCGATCAAATATCATCTCAGATTTACTCACACTCTATAGTGAAATGGAGTTTTAGAGAGAATAAATAGGGCCATGATGAATATGGTTCATGATATTTGATACTTCAAATGGTTAAATATTCATTTTTAGGCCAAAGCACCTAAAATAACAATATACTTCTACATCAAATCACCATTAACAACCCTTTAATGCAAGACTCTATATGAGATGTGGAGTGTTCATCTTCCTTTAGTGCAAAATCTTCATGTTTTGAAATACACTTGTTATACATTAATTAATAAAAAACAATAGGAATAATTTGGATAATAAGAGTCAAAAATACATTCACTTGGGATATTTTAAATCTTCCAAGGTGTACAAGCTATATGATGAGAAAAATGAGAAGTTTCTTGTTGCAAGAGAAGTTGTATTTTATGAAATTGTAAAGGACAAATAAAGCATTGATCAAATATTGAGTCAATTTGAAAAATATGTAAATTTTTATGTCTACAAGGACAAATTTCCCAAACAGTGAGTGGGGGACATATTTGGGAACCAATTGATTATTTATTGTCTCCTATATATGATAATGAAACTCCTCTTGGAGGATAAAGTGCAACTTCATCAAACAATGAAGAGGGGCCACAAGAATAGAGGGAAAAAAGTGAATGAAATTCACAAGATGATATTGAAGAACATAAACCATATAAAAAATATGTTTAAATGGGCCAACCAAACATTGAACAATGTCAAACCAAATGAAATTGGAAAAAATAAAACTATAAGTAGACATTCAACTGCATCATAATCAAACAAGTCTCTTGAAAAATTCAAGATAAGATTGAAAAGTTCACATTGAATAATCACCCATAAGAAGAACTAAATGTTGTATTTGATTCAAAACCAACATATTTAAAATAAATTGATAAGCTTGAATACTAGATAAAAGTAATGAAATATGTTTACAATACAATGGTCAAAAATGAGACTTGGAAATTGGTTGATCCTCATACCAGCTATAAACTAATTTGCTAAAAGTGGGCTTATCTCAATAAATACAAGGTTGATGGGTCACTTAAAAATAATAAATCAAGGCTTGTCACAAAGGAATATGCTCAAAAGAAAGGAATTGAATATAATGAAACCTTTGCACCTACATGAAAAAATGGACTATTTGAACCATGTTGGATTTAATAACTCACAATGAATGGAAAGTTTACCAAATTTATGTCAAAAATAAATTTGTGAATGGTGACCTAAAAGAATTTTTTTTACATGAAATAAATAAAAGGTTTTGAATAGGTTTTTTTTAAAGGGTCCTTAGGAGAAATCCCTATTTAATTTTTTGGTGAATGTTGAAAAGCCAATTTTGAAATGGAGGTGAATTAAAGGGAAAGTAGTTTCATTGAGAAGGAAGATAATATATGCCATATTATGTACTTTGGAGTCTCACAAGTGTACACATTTGGTGGACATTGTCTAAAGATTGTGGAGGCTATCTAGAGTAGATATATGATGTCTAGAGTCTTCAGATAGTGTCTAGAGCCTATGGATAACATTTAGAGTTGGTGGATGGTGTCTAGAGACAATGGATAAGGTTTAGACTCTATGGATGACATCCTAACTCTTTGGACATTGTTGAGATAAGGTAGATGCCATCAATACCCTACAAAGGGTGCCAAGACCTGATAGACACTATCTAGAGCTTGTGGAAGGTGTCTAAAGTGTGTGAACACTATCTATATCTTGTGGATAATGTCTAGAGTGAGTTTATATCATCCAAAGAATATGTATGATGACTTAAGGGTGTGGACACCATCTAGAGCCTATGGATGGCATCTAGAGGGTATGGACACCATATAAAGCCTATGGCTTACATCCTATAGTCATGGACACTATCCAAAGACTATAGATGGTATTTAGAATACATGGAATATGTATAGACATGGTGAACATCGTTTAGAGGGTGTGAAGACCATCAAAAGTCGGTAGAAATAATATAAAGATCATGGATGGCATCCAGAGTATGTGGAAAATGTCTAGAATAGATAGATATATTCTAGAGGGCATAAACATCATCTAGAGTGTGTGTATGACATCTAGATCCTATGAACAACATATAAAGGGTGTAGATGGCATATAGACTTAGTGAACACTATCTATAAGGTGTGGACAATGTCTATAACTCATGAATGCCATATAGAGGGCATGAACATTATCTATATGGCATAAAAGGCATATAGAACTCATAAACAAGATCTAGAACCTATAATTGGTACCTAGAGTTTTTGGACACTATTTATAACTAGTGGATGACATCTTGAATATGTGGTAGTAGTCCAATCATGTTAGATAATGTCCAAAAAGGGTGGTCTCTTTTACATTGATTGATATCTTTGGGGTATTGCCTAGGCCCTATATATCCCTTGCCCCTTGTATTTTCTCATTTATATTGTACACATATCCAAAACCCTTCTAATCCTCTAGACCTCTACCATAAAATTCATCCTCTATTCTCATTTCGCAATCCTAATGAATTCTAAACTCATATCTTATGCACCTATTCAAAAATTTGTCTACCACAATCTTAGTTACCCAAAAATATTAAGGATTCTAGAAGATAAATAGATTGGATCAATAAGTGTTGTTTGAGAGGCCTTATTTACATGAACCACTATGAGACAAACACAAATTTACTAAACATTCTCATGTCTTGTTATAAACCTTATACTATATATATCTATTTTAGCCTCAACTCTCATACTATTAATTTTGGCACCGCTCCTTTAGATATTGAGCGATTGTTAGAAATAACACACATAAACATCAAAAATATGACCAACAAAGCTATTTAGTCTAATGAAGATAAAATTTATCTCAAAAATCACTTGACTGTAGATACATCCACCTCAGTAGTAATATATATCTTATTTTCATTAATTAATATTCAATGTTTTATGTATGAAAGTTGAAATTAAATGTCTTAATTAAATATTAAAAATAATTTTTACTTCCATTGTAGGCATTCCTAATCATTTGATAAGTAGTATTTCAATTCAAAAGATAACAAACCCATATCTAGAAACCCTCATTGATTTTTTCTAGGCAAGGATTATTTTACAAGGGAGACTTGCAGATATCCCCTTTTGGGTTGTAGCATACATTATCTATTCTCTTAGAGGAAAAATATTATACTGGTGTAAGTTCATTTCCAATAATATAATAAATGAGTTGGATTGTGCCTTTCAAAGTGATAGTTACAAAATTTTCCTTTATAATTATATATTGGGTTTATACTATGAGGTGCACCATGAGTTGAGGGGAATAACGGTTCCAAAAATATTGCATGACAACATGAAATATAATTATTTGGACCTTCATGAGATGGAGGTAATTTTAAAGTGTACTCATAAGTCATTAAATTATCAAGTTATTATCTTGTTACAATTTAAATTAATTATGTATGTTTCCTTGTAATAGAAAAGAGAATCAATTTCTTAATCTAGAAGAGAAGTTGCATAGAACAAATAACATATCATCAAGGGCTTTAGGGATTCTTAGTATGATAGGGGAGATGAATTAGATTATAGTGTGATGACACTATTGATAAGGCATCAATGAGTAATCTATACAAAGCATTTAAAGAATCAGTTTGATTATGTACACGCGCATATTGTTGCGCTTCAGGGATACTATCCCACCAATGATTAGTGATTCCCCAGAGATATTTGACAGCTAAACAAGTTGTTCCAACTTGGTCAAGATGAGCTTGTACAGCAAGTACTCTCATTGTATTACACCAACTGGCAATTTCATTCAAGGGATTCAGTAAATCATCAATGTTGAGATACCAGGGTTGCAAATGGATATGCGTGCGCTGCATTAGGGAATGACTAGGAGACTTTTTAACAGTTTTAAAAGAAGGGCCAAAAGATACTGAACAAAGAGGTCTTGAGGATGACTCAGCCTTTTGGTCTTCTTTTGATAGCCAACTAAGACTATCATCTAAACAATCAAGTTTAGAATCTATAGAATCTATCCGTTTCTGTATGTTAGTATGGGCTGGAAAAGACATCTTATTTGAAATGTGCTTTGGAGATACCAATGTCGACATCGGTTGGTATCACATGGCAAGTGGCGCGGAGTACAATGATAGTGGGATTCCCACTCAAGCTGTCTGCGGATAATGGTATGTACTACCGTGTCTTGGCTATGGTTTTGCTCTTCATGAATGCGATGAGGACCAAACCGTGCTATCCATCTGTAAAGATGCTCATTATGTGTAGATCTGATTTGGATTCGCCATGTCCATAATGGTCTTTTCAATAAATCAGTGAATCTTTCATACAAATATTCACTGTTCAGCCTATCTATACTGTGACTCCAGTATTATTTCGACGGTTAGCCTGTATTCTCACTGCTGCAGACATTTGAAGATCTTGTGCTGCTGCATACGAAATCTTGGTATACCGGGGATGCATCCCTTCTCTTAAAATTTGTTCTTGGATCAAGGGATTTAAAGAATCAAAAGCCTGGTTAAGAATCCGGGTTAAGTTGAAACCTGGAGCAGGCTGATGCATAAGAGTAGCTAGAGGATTTCTACTAAGCCAATCAGCTATTACATTATTTTTACCTTCTATATGCTGTACTGAAAAATGAAATTGGTTGAAAAAGGCTTGCCACCTGACATACTTCCCACGACCATCCTTCCTACCATGATCTTTTTCTTGGAAGGTTAAAAATTGGGTGCAGTCAGTTACAACAGTGAAATGTGGCAGATGTAACAATCTAAGCATGAATTTTTCCAAACATTTCTTTACAGCATAAATTTCCTTGTCAGAGGAAATCCATTTCAGTACATCTATACTAAACACACCACTAGCAAACTCACAAACAAACTCGACATTATTTACAACACAAACAAGTACTCCTCCCCATGAGAGGTCAGAAGCATCGGTATATACTTTCATCTCATTAGATTTTGGGATATGCAGAGCTGGTAGAGCAGCAACTTTAGCTTTGATTTTCTGCACTGCCTCTGTATGTTGTTTTTCCCAACGAAAGGTCTTTCTTTTCTGGAGAAGTTCCTGTAATAAGAATCTATCTTCACCAGCATTGGGATAAAAACTGTTAAGATAATTTAATAATCCCAAAAAAGCTTGTAATTGAGATTTATCTAAATGTTCAGGAAAACCGATGACTTTCTCCTTTATATGTGGCTGGATCTGCAGTTTTGAGTCTCGGATTATCATGCCGAGAAACTTACATTCAGTAGTACACAGTTGAATCTTTGTCTCTGATAGCACAATGCCTGCGTCAGAAGCCAACTGAAAGAATTTGGAGAGATGAGCAGCATGTTCATCAAAAGAATTGCTAAAAACCAATATATCATCTATATATACACACAGGAACTGAGAAGTGCCTTCAAATATCTTGTCCATATGCGCTTGATAATAGGTTGGCGCATTCATGAGGCCGAAAGGCATGACAGTCCATTGGGAGTGATCGAAAGGGCAACTAAATGCTGTCTTGGCTCTGTCTTCTTTCTTGACTCGTATCTGATAAAAGCCAGATTTACAGTCGAACTGTGAAAAGTATCGACAGGCTGCAACCTTCTCAAGCAAGTAGCTTTTATCGGGAATTGGATATGGGAATGGTTCAGTAATTGCATTTAATGGTCTATAGTTGATGACCATTCGTTTCTTTCCTCTCTTTTGTTCTGAATGTTTATTGACCATGAAAGCATAGCAGCAATAAGAGGAAGTTGATTTTTCAACGAAACCATTCTTTTCTAGATCTTTGATTTGTTCTTCCATATCTGTATAGTCCTGAGCTGGAATGGGAATTTTCTTACCAATCTTCATATGCTTACCTGGAATGAGTTTGATTTCCATTTCAGGCATTGTTTTGGACCAAAACTGTTGCGGATTGTCTGAACAGATAGAGGACTTGATCCTTTCTCCTATGGCAAGAATTTCAGGAGGGATGGATTCAGGACTCTGAGTCATGGCACTGGGAAATTGCTCTGTAGCATATATGAGCCTTGGTATTCTTAACCTTTCATTTTCTATGGTGAACATTATACTTTTAGCAGTTGCACCATAGGGCATGTATCTGTCAATGAATGATCCTCCTAAGAGGATATCTATCGGCATCTTCTCTAGGGCGAAGAAATCACAGTGGAATATTTTATTTTGGATTCTCAGGGGTTGCTGGTGTTTATATTTATTACAGACAAAACTGTTCCCCTGGATATCTATGCTCTTATAAGCTAGTCTCTCATCTAGTGTCTCCCAATCACTAATGAGTTGAGGTTTTGCAAATGATAAAGAAGCTCCAGTATCTACTTGAGCATCCACATATCTACCATTTATTTCAAGAGTAAAGAACTGCACAAATCTACCATTGATAAGATGGTTAAGATAGGCAGGTTGAGATAATTCCAGAGAAGGTATACTAGTACATACCAGTTTTTGCCTTCCTGGATCTTGTATAATGATAGGTTCTGTGTAGATGTCTTCTGGTAACTCTGGTTCTGCTTCTTCTTCTTGATTACTGCATTCACTAGGACAGTAATCTTGGTCAGAGTAGAAAATACTGCCGACTTCATCTTCGTCTTCGTATCCATCTTTCCAACTGGGATCTGCTGCTAGTACTGGTTCTTTTGCTGGCATGATTTGTTCCCAGATGGGTTCTCTGACTTCTCTTGGCAGCTCTCTGTAGGTGAATTTGTTCTTTGTCTAGGAGTCGCTTGGCTTGAATTGGCTTGGATAATGCACAGGAGGATACTGAGGTCTGTGCATTGTTGGTGGTTGCCTTGGCTGAGAGGGCTGTCTTCCTCTAGATGATTCTCCTCTTGAAAATCCTCTTCCTCTTGGTCTTTCTGGTCTTTCTGGAACTTCATGATGAGCTCTAGACCAGGGTCCATAGGCTTCATAAGAGTGGCTAGCGCTTCGGGGCCTGTAAGGATGTGATCCTCATTGCATATTTGTCATGGGTTGTTCTAAATCATCAGCTAGAGATTCTAGCTCGGCTGCGTCTTCTTCGTCAGATGCTTCATCTGGAAGATCTTCAAGGACAGGTTCAAAAATGTCTTCTTGGAGATACAGGTCTTCATCTGCATCAATAATATCCCACCACGCTGCTGCATTGGAGGAGAAAATGGCTTTGACGGTAGGGTTTTTGCAGGAGCAATTGGGAGCAATATGACCGGGCTTGCGACAAATATAACAGATGGATTTATGCGAGGGAGGACGAGCAGTAGAGCGTTTACAGAGAAAGCGATGAGGAGGTGCATAAGAATGTTTTTTCAGAAATGAGCGGCGCTTATAAGACAGCTGGCGGCGGCGCTGCTTCTGGTGTCGTCTGGGTTGGACATATGGTCGGTAGCCAAAAGGGGCTGTTTCAGGAAAGACAGGAGCAATGGAGGCGGCTTGGTGCTTGCTTAATTTCTGCATAGATTTAGTCTCAAAGACTAACATCATAATATTCTATTGTGTAAAGTCTATAACATCAGACAGAGCAAGATCTGAAATGTCAAGACCTTTAAGATCTATGTATGATAAAACACGATCTATCAAATTATAGGGCATGGCATGCAAAAATTTTAGCTTTACTTCAGTAGAGCCAGAGCACTGACTTTCGTAAGCAAGCTTTCATAACTGTTTAGCAAAAGCCTCGAACTGTTTGAGATCACAGAGCTCCATTTTCATCAACCATTTTTTAGATTCTAACTGTCGATTACCGACAGGAGGAGCAAACTCATCAATGAGTAATCTATACAAAGCATTTAAAGAATCAGTTTGATTATTTACACGTGCATATTGTTGCACTTCAGGGATACTATCCCACCAATGATTAGTGATTCCCCAGAGATATTTGACAGCAAAACAAGTTGTTCCAACTTGGTCAAGATGAGCTTGTACAGCAAGTACTCTCATTGTATTGCACCAACTGGCAATTTCATTCAAGGGATTCAGTAAATCATCAATGTTGAGATACCAGGGTTGCAAATGGATATGCGTGCGCTGCATTAGGGAATGACTAGGAGACTTTTTAACAGTTTTAAAAGAAGGGCCAAAAGATACTGAACAAAGAGGTCTTGAGGACGACTAGGCCTTTTGGTCTTCTTTTGATAGCCAACTAAGACTATCATCTAAACAATCAAGTTTAGAATCTATAGAATCTATCCGTTTCTATATGTTAGTCAGAGTATCTTTAATAGACAACACATCTCTACATAAATCATCAAAATTCTCAGAGAAATGAGAATTGAACCTGGAGACATAATTTCTCTGCTTGAATTCATTAGAAGGATTATCATAAGCGGCTGAGAAATATTGCAAGGTACCAGCAGCTTGCTTGTGAACACCCTTTGGTGGTGGCCATCTTCCTCCTCTGTAGAGAGTGACTTCATTTTCTACAAAAAATTCTAAACTATCTTCCCGAGGAAGACTCATTAGAGTATGTGGTAAGTCATTACCACAATTAACTTCTTCATCTTCTATAAGAATGTGACCTGTTTTCATGGATCTTCTAGAAGAAGCTGTTGATGGTCTGGTAGGAGAAGTATGAGAATGTTGCATGGATAGAGATCTAGGTAAAATATTTACAGATCTACCATCATTGTGATGTACAGTGGCTTGGCCTTTCATCTTAGGAGAAACATGCTTGAGCCAGTCTAATTTCCATTCAGTTGGAACTTCGACGGTTTCTATATGGCCTTTCTGTAATTGGACTGTGCCACTGAGTCTTCGGGCTAAAGGTAGATTATCTAGGATTTTGGGGTGGTGGTATTGGTCATACTATATAATACAGAAATGTTTACAGTTGCATAATGGAATTCTCCAAACATTTCTAGACCATACAAAGAAGTGAACAAACCCCAACAATCTAGTGATCCATGCTTGACTTCTTTACAGCCTTTGTCGCGGACAATGACTGAAAGGTTAGGACAAAATTCAAAGCATATGATATTATCATCATTTAGTCAGCCAAGACTGGATAACTGACAAGAATGTTTAAAGCTTACTTGGCGATGATCACACAGAGCTAAATACAGGACTGGTTTAATATTAGCTGGTATTAAAGGTTTAATATAGATGCTTATCAAACCAAAATGAACAAACTTTACATCCTTATGAGATCTGATATACAAAATTTATTTTTCAGGTAATAAAGGAAGAAGGTTTATTTGGAAAGTCTTTTTAGGCTGGTAACTGAGAGTAAGCTCGACAGACTTTATTCTGGGTTTGACAAAAGACAAGTAAGTACTAGTGTATAAAAACTTGGACTTAACTAATTCAGATTGCTTATACACACTAGAAGCCTTTAAAGCCAGTGGCTTAAACATACTGGTTTCCTTTTCAAGATCAGATTCAGTGACTTCGATATCCATACAGTCAGATAACTGTTCAGGGATGAAAGGAGGCATTTCATACATTCCTTCAAGTTTAGATTCATTAATGATTTCTACGGTAGATGTAGAAGGTATTTTTCCCAATTCCATTGTGGGGAGATGGGATTCTGGTATGCGAGCAATTTCTGGTAAGGGAAAGAAGATTGCAGAGATAAAACGGCCTATGACAACAAAAGATAAACGGCCTGTGACTCGATGCAATAAGTTCCCAAAGAAATTGAACAAAGCAAAGAACTTCCCAAAGTCTTATCCACGAAAGAAGGAAAAGAATCACAACTTACAGTAGAGGATTGAAACAATATGACTCTAACACTTGAAAATAGCTCTATGGCTCTGATACCAATCTTTAAGAAGATGTGGATATCTATCTCATCTACTGCTGCACGTTGGCTAGATGCATTAGGCATATCCCTAACCTTAAATCCAAGTTTTAAAATTTTATTGAAATTTGATGCAATAACAAAAAAATTGGAATTATTAATGTTTCATGTCATTTCACAGTGTTGTTTGGCATTTTTAACATTACTCATCAACCTGTGCAATATTTACCACATGTGTAAGGTATTTGACTTCATGTTTTAGATTATTCTATTTTTATATTACATGAAATTAAATATGTTAAATTAAATTTTTGATTGTATGAGAATTTTAGTGTTTGACATAAATTTAAGATTCAAATTTTTTTATGACATGTCTACCACAACAAAACATATCAATAATTTAGATTATGGATCCTAAGTCTATTGTCTCTAACCTTTCAGTTAAATTAGGTTTAATTTTTATGAAGTTTGTTTATTGATTAGTGACAAAATTTTGTATTTTAGGGAAACCTTACATAATATGTAATATGCCACCTCCTTCCCTCTTCCCTATGATGTATATATTAGGGGGAATCATTTACTAATGCCAATAGGTAACAGGGGAACAATTCATATAACAACCTTGGATTTCACTAATTTTTTTATGGGTGGAGTGTCCCATGAAATAGGTGCTATGACATTTTTGTAGAATATTGATCTTGATGATGTTTTCCTTGAGCATATTGATTTAATGCCTATAGATAGATTTTTTGCACACAATATTATTTAGGGATATCAACTTTAGACTCCTAAAAAAATAGTTGGACATGGTTGTTCTAGTTTACCACTCGAACCATACAATGATGAGGAGAAATCTCTTGATGAATTGGCATCCTTTCCATTGAATAATATTATTGTAGATAGTGATTTTTATTAGTTAGATGACATTGTACATATTGATTTGAAATTTTTGAAATAGTGGTAGATTTGGGGAAAGGCTTTGTTAAAACAAATTAATGAGCATTATCATAACCATTCCCAAAGATATTCTTTATATTCTTTGGTTCAAAATGATCAGTCCAAAAATAAAGTGATAGTGAATCAAGCTGAATTGGGATCCATTTTTGTGGAAAATACATACAACGATAATATCTCAGATGTTATGATTAATATATTAGAAAATTGAATGCAAATTCATAGGCTTATTACAATAAATGGGCAAGAGACCAAAACCTTTTCTGTCTTGACAATGCAGAGAGGGATAAATCTTTCGTAAGTAATTAAAACTTTATAAAAAAATTATCATAATTTTGTAATTTTTATCTGACCAACTTTATTTTCCAAATTCAATTAAAAATATAATAACCTCAATAATGAAGCACATGTATTTAGTATTCATCTGGAAAAGGTGTAAAAAATCTTAAATGTAGCAACTGCATTAAATAAAAACTTGTGCTAGTCAAAAAAATATAATAAAAAACTAAGGAGGATAATCAAAGAGCATGTAATGGATCTAGATGTTCTTCTGAAGGAGAAAATAAATGTGAATCCCTCTATCCTATCAACATGAGATGTAACACATGAATAAAGGGAAATAGTTTCAAATATTAATGTTGTAATTGAGGATCTTGTTAGAGAAGTTGTTTTACATTTAGATTGAAAGAATGGGGGAAGATGAGGCAACAACATTTACATCTAAACAACAAACTATAACTCATGTGGAATGATATCTATTCAGTTCATGTATATCTATTTAATGAAAATGGGTCAAGAAATATGGAATTAATGTTTTTATGCATGTTACATTGAAACTTGAAACTTTGAAAGTTTATATTGTAAATTAAAGTTTGTAAATTTAAATATAAGTATTTGTTTCTATTTTATTATGTGCATTTTATCCATGACAATTTTATTCTATGCACCTTTTATATATGTTACATTAAAAATAAAAAGATTATATTTTAAATTTAAGTTTACAAGATTACATATAATTCTATGTTTCTATTTATTTTGTATATTTTTTCCATGATACGTTTATTTTGTGTATATTTATATATGTTATGTTGAAATTAAAAAGTTTATATTGTAAATTAAAGTTTGAAAGATTAAATATAAGTCTCTATTTCTTTTTTATTCTATGCATTTTATCCATTACAAGTTTTTTATGTGCATTTTTATATATGTTATGTTGAAACTATAAAGTTTATATTGTTAATTAAAGTTTGAAAGTTTAAAATATAAGTCTTTGTTCTGTTAATTTTAGATATTTAGTACTTAAGATGTACAATGATAATATCATAATTCATTGATGTATGATATTTACAACCACATGAAAAGATGAAACAATAAATTCATGGTGTGAAATAAATATTTTACATACATATAACCTAAATATATTGTTTAAAAAAGTTTGAATTTTAAATAATTAAAATATAACACAACTATTTTAAAATAATATAATAATGTAATTTATGAATCTTACAATTTACATAATAGTAAATTTTCCATGATTTTTGATACAAATAATAATATAAAAATAAATTACAGAATTGAAAGTTGAAACTTACATACTAATATTCTAGTAGCTAAAATAGTTTTTGAGTAGCACTTTCTTCATAATTGTCTTTTTTATGTACTATGATTGATGCATATAGAGTCTCAATATCTAGTTTCATTGTGTCATTTCCTATTTGGGTAACTCCTCTTATATTTCTAAGTGAATTCCAAATTTGAAGTGATCTATCATAGGCAAATGCATCCTTTGGATAATGAAAAATAAACAATTTCAAACATGTCTAAGAAATACATTATTGATATATTCTTTACCATCCTCAACTCTCCAAAATATGAGATTCACCACTACCATGGTTTCAATCAACTCATATGTTTGAAACTATTATCTAATTTCTTTAAGAAATCTATTCTTTATCTTTCTCAATTTTATCTATGTTTACATTATCATAGTTTTGTAAATACTATATTACATGATCTTTTTCAATTTTTTATCTTACTAAATCAACTCATTTTTGAAATGTGTGCATTGGTATTTCCCTTCCATTCATGAAGATACAAAGATGATCATGAATATTAAATATTAAATAGTATTTTCTATCCTTAATATCTATTAATTTTTTTCAAATAAAAAAATAGGAAGCTTAAAACTATTTTGGCCTAAGTAAAAAACATCAAAAGATTAACAAACTCATTTTTTCAAATGTATGAAGTCTATAATATATATTGATCTCTCTTGAGCATGTTTCATCAATCAATTTATTTCATCAACATTGGGATAATACCACATAGTGTCAAAATCATTTCCTAATCCATTAAATGATATAACAAACCCTTTGCCTTATCGACTTTTATATGGTATTTACCCCTGAAACCTACTAGTGATGGATATTCTTCAAAAAATATGCATGCAGGATCATATAAGGAAATCCATTTTGTATAATTATTTTTTAGAAAATTTTTACCATTGGTGACCCCAATTGAAAATTTATAATACTCAAAACCTTTTAGGATTTCTTAATATATAAGCATGTAAATCACAGATAAGTTCCTCCAGTTTTGTAACATTTTCAAATGTACTTACAATTTTGTATGCAAGATTCTTTTTATGGGACATGAAATGAATTAAAATCATATAATGGGAATCTGATGTCTATCTTTGAATACACAAACCGTTTATGTTTCCATTCATTACTATAGCACCATAAACTCTAATACATACTAGCTTCATATCTATAACATAATATTCCATCCCAGCAATATCTTTCAAATTAGAAGCAACTAACTTGAAAAGGTTTTATACAATACATTTTTTGACCATTTTATGTATAGGTAATAGATTAAGTGTCCTTAAATTATTCTCAAAAGTGTAAACATGGATAGAAACCCATGTTGTGTTGTCAACTACAATGACCTCATCAATAGACATTGATATAAAGATTTCATTTTTAACTTTTTATTTTAAATCTTCTTTATTAATCATTGCAAGACATTTTTCCATGTCCCAAGCATAGCCATGTGACCAATGTGATTATGGAATGTTACTTTGTCCATTATATTGAAATTGAGTTTTATAATCTAAAAATTTAGATATAGGTATACATTTTTTGAGAATATGATAGATCATTGAGAACTATATATTTTGGCATGTTGATTTAACTAAATAACTTTTCCTATTTAAGATGTAATTGTTACTCCTTTCTCAACAAGATGTCACATATGTTTCTAATTTTTAATACCCTACCACATATCTAACATGCATGTATTCATTGGCATCTTTCCACCTATGAATATTTTGAATTTGTCAATCTTTTTCAACTGATACATAAAATTTGCCACGATGTTTCTCAATTGTGTCCAACTTAAGTTATGTTTTATGGTCCTTTCCTAATTTTTAAAAACATATTGTGAATTTACATTTAGTTTGGGTATCAATATTATTTTCTATCTCTACTAGTTTAATGAAAGTAAATTTTACTTCCCATTCAAACTTAAATGACCTTCCAATTGACCATATGCTTCTCTTTATTCATATAGATTTATAAGTACTTTCATATGCTATATTTATCTCATCATTTGGAATGTCCTAAAGTATCCTATTCATTATCAAAAAATGGAGATTTTTATTTGCAATGGAAGTTGTTTTATGAGATGTAGAAGTTTCTTTTAATGTTTGTTCATATCATCTGGTTTGTCATTCATCATATCCATGCCATATTTAGGTATGTCTTCAAGTGGTGGCATGTCATCATCAATAATATATTCATATTGTGAAATAATATCATGATTAAATATTTAATTTGGAAAACCACACACAGTGGAGGGATCTGCTTGTATTAATATTTTGTTATTATCCTTCAAATGTTAAATAACAATTATTACAAATAAATAAAGAAATTATGCAAATCATTTAGTACCTATAGTTTGAATGGGTGTGTGTTGAATTTTCTTGGATACTTTTGTTGGATACTAAAAATAAGATAATATGCTATTTATCATTAATAATTGGCCTGAGTTATTACCTTTATCACAAAATGAACTTGCAAACTTTTTTTACTAGACAAGATGTAGCCTACCACTTTGGTACTATGCAGTTAGTCATCCTTTTCATGTGGATATTGGTAAAAGTACCTATAGATGCCAATAACTACCAAGTACTTTTCATCATCACCCAACACTTGTAGATGACACCTAGTCTCTATGGATACTATCCAAGTTGCGTAGTCATTACAAAAGTCCTATAGACAATGTCTAGACCTTGTGGACATCGTCTAATTTGTCTGGTAATTATTTAGAGTCTATGGATGTCATCTAAATCATGTGGACATTATATAGGCTATATTTTCACCATAAAAACCTTGTGGATGGTGTTTAGACTTTATGGACATTATCTAGTCTATTTGGTCATCATCCAGAGTCTATGGATGAAATTCTGAGCTTATGGATGTTGTCTAGGTTATTTGGTCATTGTCTAGACTCTGTAGATGACATCAAAACCTTATAGACAACATCAAAAAATTTTGGTCACTATTCAAAGTTTTTGGATGATATTTATAACCTATGGACACCATATAGGTTATGTGGTTACCATTCCAACCTATTGGATGGTGTCTAGAGCATATGGACACTATCTAATCTATCTAGCCACTGTCCATATACTGTAGGTAACATATAGTCCCTATGGATTATAGTTGATCTATCTAGATTCTATTGAGACCCTATGGATGGTTCATAAACCTTGTGGATGCCTTCTAATTTTATTCACAAATAGGGGTTTATTTTTTCCACCTTGCCATCGAGTCCATGTAGTCTTTCAAGGATGGGTTGAATTTATGATCTCAAACATCTATGAAATATATTAGATTAAGATATGTCATATATGGTGTATAATATATATTATAAAAATAGTGCATAATGTATTTCTATGGCATGGTGGTTTATAGTTAAGATTGTGGAATTAGTTGTTACTAATAGGCAAGCAAATCTCTAAATAGTATATACAACACATAATTTTTGGTGATCCTGTGCTCTTTTTGGGTTAAAAAATAGTCAATTACATATTTTAAAATATGGAATATTTGTGAATTAATGAATATTAACCACTAAAAAACACTATTTTTGAATAAAAATACCAAGAACATAAGGTGTGAAATCTTTAAAAAGCATTGTATGGTTTGAAATAAGCCCCTTGAGCATGGTATGATAATCTAGTTGACACAGAATAAACATGAAATTCAAGCATTTTGAGTTTGAAGATATTAATATATTTTTTTAATCAAAATGGTCAAAAAAAATATTTTTATTTATTGTGATGTATGTTGATGATATAATCATCACATTAAATAATGAAAGATACAATGCAAATTTCAATTTAAATTTGATGAAAAGCTTTGAAATGACTAATTTAGGTTATCTTCATTACTATTTGGGTATTGAAGTATTTCAAAAATTAAAGTATTTCTTTATCACTTAGTAGAAGAAAATTAGTGACATTTTCAACAAGTTTAGAACATAGGATTTTAATCCTCTTAGTATGGCCATGGAAAAAAATATAAAATTGACATCAAAATATACAATAGAGTTGGTTGATGCCACTAAATATAGACAATTGAAGTCTAATTTATGTTACCACAACTAGACTAGATATATCCTTTGTTTTTGTGTTATTTAAATATTAATGAAATAACCAAGATATATTCATTGGATACCAATAAAAAGAGTCCTTAGATATCTCTAAGGAACATATAATTTTGGGCTCAAATACTCCATGGCAAGAGACTTTAAACTAGTTGGATATTCAGATTCTGACTATATTAGTGATCATGAAGATGAGAAATCCTCTACGGATTTTTTTAATGAATTTTAAAATAATAATTATTAGTTAGAAATATATGAAGTAATTAGTGATCAAAATTTCTTCAACAAAAGTAGAGCATATGGCTACTTCAAAGGCAGCACGAGAGATTTATGGCTTAAAAAGGTTCTTTCAAATTTACAAGAATAAGAAGTTTCATCAAAACCTCTCATGGTTAATAAAAATTTTGTAATTAAAATGTAAAATAATCCAATCTTTCATGACTAAATGAAGCATATCAATAACAAATTTAATTTGATTCAACACTTTGTAAAATATGGTAGTGTCGAGTTATAACATTTCCCAACAACAAAGAAACCAATAGACATCATGAAAAAAGTAGTTGGACGATAACAATTTGAAAATTTTAGAGGAGTGATTTGTATCATAATGATACCTATAGATTAATGGGGGATGTAATAATATTTTAAATAATCCTAGGTGTCATAAGATAACTTTTCTTAATCTAATAAGTAGAATTTCCATTCTCGTATAAATAGGAAGGGTCATTTTGGGAATGTGAAGGGAAAAACCATCTTAGATTATTTATTTGTAATGATTTTCTCATTTCAAATTAAATATTGAATACAATTTTAGATTTCACCAAATATTTCTCATTTCCATTCCATTAAATATATTATGTGTCATGAATAATATAAAATGGGTCCCACTTAATCAACTCCTATAGTTTTCCCATCTTCCAATGTGCATAGCTCTAGTTAATACCATCATTTACTCTCAAGGAATCATTAGACTTAAAAAAAATTAAGTTCATGTACCATGATTTATTTTTATAAGATCATTACATAACTAACCAACCTACTCTTCATATCTAATGGTAAAATATTCATAGTAAATATAATGCATTTATATATTTTAAGGTGTTCATTGTAACACATCTCTAACTTCATACTCTACCTCTAGATAAAGTTAAGTTGTCATAAAATTGAGTAATGGGAGAAACACAGTTGAAATGACCATTTAGACTCTAAAACAAGTTCAAATATAATATCCACCTTATGACTAGCCTCTTCTAAGAATAGTCAATTCTACCTAGTCCTTAGAGCTAGAAAAACAATTGCATTTAGCCATCAAGCCACATAACATCCTTGAATATTATCACTTGGTTTAACAAGAAGGTCATGTGATTAGCACATAGGATTCCATCCATTCATAGTTTAAAGATCTAATCAGATGATATCAAGGGGAGTCATATCCACCAACACCTTTCATTGAGTTCCTTAAAATTCAGCTTAGTTAGAAAATGGATTTTGCTAATCATTGAGTTAGTTAAAGCTAGATAATAAGTGGATGAGGAAACTAAGAATGCATCATATAATAAATGTGAAATAAAAATAAATACACACATGGGGCAAGTATATGGAATTGGTGGACCAAAATGGGGTTACTCAGAGATTTTATTTAAAAAAATAAGAAATCACAATTCATATAGATTATTTTAGTGGTTTACACTCAAAATTTGTAGATGATATAAAAAATGAATTGTAGAATTTCAAGTATAGTTTACACACACACACACACACACACACACACACACACACACACACACACACACACACACACACACAGAGTCAAGTATAAGTAGGTAAAATATATAAAATTCAAATACAAACTATTTTTTTTAGAAAAAAAATATCAACTATTAATGTTCCCCCCTCCCCCATTTTTATAGCATAATTTAGTATTGTTTGAAAATGTTTTGGTGTAAATTTAGATAAGTCATCTAGTTTGCAACCTTTTAAAAAAA
This sequence comes from Torreya grandis, assembly GCA_037957365.1. Lineage (NCBI taxonomy): Eukaryota > Viridiplantae > Streptophyta > Pinopsida > Cupressales > Taxaceae > Torreya > Torreya grandis. The sequence continues at coordinate 78,138 of JARHVA010007517.1, forward strand.
ATGGTGATTATTATTATTATTATTATTATTATTATTATTATTATTATTATTATTATTATTATTTAAAAGTAAATATACCTTGAAAAATAATCAAAAGTGGAGGGACATTTGACTACCCACCCTCCCCTCCCCTCCCCCCATCCAAAAAAAATGAAAAAAAAAACTATCTCAAAAATCCATATTCTCCAATGTGTACAGAATTAGGCCTAGTTTGTAGCCATTTTTTTTCAATTGGATTAATGGAAAAAATATAGATAAAAAAATAAATATTTATAGTTTGGAATAAAGTATCATAAAAAAATACGTACTTATAAATCAATAAAGATGCAAACCATTGAATAGTAAAAAAAATAAAAAAAACATATATTTGAAAGAGGAGAGTGTGCTCGATGTTGTAGTAATAGTTTTAGAAAATGTCTCGATAAAATTCATAGTATTTGTGATTTCTTATGTTATATTTTTTAATTTTTAGTCAAAAACATATATTCAACTATGTGTTTATAGGTCAATGCCTCAGACTCGAGAAACTAAGCCGTTCTAACCCTATATGCATGTTTTTAAATTTACACAATAAAAGCACATACATGCTATATCACATACCTGTTACTAAACATATGCAATGTTCATGTGTTATAAAGTAAATAGAATAACTGAAAGGTAGGGGAGAATTTCACTAGTATAATTTGACATTTGCATTATTGCATTGTTCCATTTATATTACTTATAAGTTGACATTTACATCATCTTTTACATTTTTGCATTTATATTCCTTATAAGTTGACATTTAATTTTTCACATGTATATTCCTTATACTTTAAATTTATTTTCATAAATATAAGAAAATGGGATCACATTGGATCTTCTATAGTTTGTCTCATAACACCATGAGATATGGTTTATAAGATAGTTTTTCAAAATCCAATCTCATCAGTACTTAGTCATTTTTAGGTTTTAAGTATTGAACTAAAGAATTTTAGGGTGTAACATTCTCAACTAGTGTCTTTTTTTTATGTTTTGGATCTTACATATTAATTAATGACATTTCTATGAGTTATATGTCTTTGAAAATCAAATTTTACAAACAATTTCACACCCACCCACCCAATTATTTACATTTATTTTATTTATGATTAGGTCCCTTATAGGCCAAAAGTGACACAACAACATCATAATCATTTGTCATTACATAAATGAGGAAAATTTAGGGCACATTTATGAGTATTCCCCAAATTTTATTTGAATTCATAACAAAGTGGTGTGCATGTGGAAATGTAGGTCATATTGGTGACCCATGCACATCCAACCACCCCTTTATTCTGATTTTACTTGTAATTAGTTCCCTTATAGGAAAACGGTGAAACAAAACACCATATCTACTTAAGACCAAAGTAAATGAAAATAGTTTTAGGCAAATTTGTTTATGATCATCACATTTCTCTTTTAATTCATGAAAAGTGTGTGATTATCGTATCATAATTTGCATTATGACCTTTATATATCTAACCACCAATTTATGTTGATTTTACTTGTGATTAATTCTTTTTATGCCCAAAGTAACACATCAACATTATATACACTTGAAACTAGGGAAATACAAATAATTTTAGATACACTTATAAATGATCAACCCAAATCACTTAAAATTCAAGCCAATATGGTGTGATTGGGGTAGCATAAACTTCATTGGTGACTTGTGCATGACCAACTATCCCTTTATGTTGATTTGACATGAAATTAAGTCCCTCATATGCCAAAAGCCTCACAAAAACACCATATCCACTTGAAAACAAGAAAAATGTAGATTATTTTGGGTAAATTTATGTATAGTCACCCAACTTAACTTTGAAATCAAGCTAAAGTTGTATGATTAGGTAAATGTGGGTCTTATTGATGACCTACACATATCTAACCACCCCTTTATGTCATTTTTACTTGAGATTATGGGGATTATAGGACAAAAGAAATAAAATAACACTATATTCATTTAAAACCAACAAAATTTATGCATTTTTACATTCATGTAATCTCCATAGTCACATGGGCACACTCATCTATTTTTACTTGAGATTGTGTACCAATAACACTATCTCTATAACTTGCATAAATCTCATGTTGATTTCTTTTGAGGACATTGATGGTATAATTTATGAGACATTCTTGGATTTTTAATATTCTAAACTATACTATTCTACCTTCAACCACCTCCTTTTAATATACATTTCAACCTCAATCAATCAAGTTCCTCCTTTACTTATATAGATGTAGGGAGAAGCTTGAGTATGATGTGTGTGTGGGTATGGGTGCCCATCAATTGTTTCTTGATTATGAGGTATTACTTATCTATTGAGTTTCATCCCTAAATATATTATATCAATCAAGTTTTGTCTCATATCCTAATTCATCAATATATTATTTATGCCTTATATAAATAAAAGAGAAACTTTTTTGCATCATTGACTAGAATGTAGGTCCCTTACTTTCCACTATATATAGATACGGCACTCTATCCCCCCATTTATGTAGGGGGCCATAGAGTCAATTATAAATAAAATTTCCCCCATTTATTATGGTCCCTCTCTCTTAACCTCAAACATAGATGGTTAGTTTATGTGTGTGTGTGTGTGTGTGTGTGTGTGTGTGTGTGTGTGTGTAATGGTACCCCATATAAATATAGATATTAGATAGCCACCCATATCTATTTATGGGCTCTCTCTCAACCTATTAATTTTTAGGGAAGGAGACAAGTTTGTAAACCTTATCCATATGTAGGTCCCCTATCTTTATATTGGGGACCTCTCAATTTCTCTATTTATGGGATTATATATATAGAAATATAACATGCTCCATGTTTAAATATATTAGATATAGTGACAATTCCATTAAAAAGATAGGGGGATTCTTAGGAACCCTATCTATACGGTAAATTTATGGGATCAAACATAAACCCCAAGTAATTGAGAGGAGATAACTTGATAAAAACCTAAATTTAGTCAAGGAAGTTTTAACATTCCACTATGTTGGATCATATAAATAGGGGAAGGGTTCAAACCTATAGCCTTCAAGTCATGGGCATAATGAGTTGACTAGTTACTCTAACCCACTTTATCAGATCTAGATGTGTAAATAATGAATAGATACAATATACATATCCCCACACACACACACACACACACACACACACACACACACACACACACACACACACACACACACACACACACACACACAAGATAGGCCCCACTAAGCTAATAAATCAATGTGACTCTTATTACATATATAATATGATTAGATCATTCAATTGTAAAAAAACATAATGAATGATATGGTGGCACTATATTTCACAAATGAATAATGGCATGATCATGATCACCCCCCACTACATAGATATACATTTTCATTGTAATTAGTATAATATATATTTTAATTATCATAATATATATTTTCATACCCACCCCACATATAGATTTAGATATATATTTAGAGTGAGTACAGAAAAGGGCTAAAGTGTATCAATATTATCAAATATATAGTATAGTTTATCCATTGAATGAGTTTGTTAATGATTGAACAAGTTTATCAATGATAATTCTACTTCATTACATACATAATATGTATGGTATGAATAAAGTGACCCAATGTGCATGATGACCATCGTCACATAAATGATGTGTGATGTAGTCCATATCTATATCATATAATGAATTATCTCATATATATATATATATATATATATATATATATATATATATATATATATAACAATATGTTCATGTGATGGATAATGGAATGGGTGTGGGTATCATGATGTGATATATATTGATTTCCCTATAGATGTGATAGTTGGTTTCTAATACTTCATGTCATTTAATGGGATTTTCTAAGTGTGGGTTATATTGGTGTGGTGGGCTTGTTGAATACTATGATGTCATTGAATAGAACTATATAGCCTAGTGTGGTAGTTTGGGTGGTCTAACATACTATTTTGTCCCTCCCTTATTGAATTTAATACTATTAGGCCATTATACCATCCATGTAACTAGTGACCAACATCAACCATATATATGGGAGAACCGATGGACTTAGTTTATCAATACCAACCATCCCAAGTCACATAATTACCAAGATATATATATTAGAATCAAAATAATATCAATGTTATCCTAATACCCAAGAAAATTAAATGGTTCTCTTTTATCTTGAGACAAAAACCATGGCTTATGACTCACAAACAACTCATGTGATGTGTGTGTGTGTGTGTGTGTGTGTGTGTGTGTGTGTGTGTGTGTGTGTGTGTGTGTGTGTGTGATATATACATTTGAAAAGATAAAGGCTACACATGACATGATAGAGGGATACTACATATAGTGTATAACAATAGAGATATAACGGTTAGTCTGTCATTATGATTATGAGGCCAGCTTAAAAAATTTCATGTCCCCATAGTTCAAATAAGAATTAATATAGTGTTATTATGTTGTTTTTGGCCTATAATCCCCATAATCTCAAGTAAAAATGACAATATAAAGGCTATACGTGACATGAGAGAAGAATACTACATATAGTGTATCACCATATAGATATAGGGGTTAGTCTCTCATTATGATTATGAGGAAGATTTTAAAATTTTCATGTCCCCATAGTTACAATTGGAATCAATATAGTGTTATTGTGCTACTTTTGGCCTATAATCCCCATAATCTCAAGTAAAAATGACATAAAGGGGTGGTCAGATATGTATGGGTCACCAATGCAATCCACATTTCCCTAATCATACCACTTTGACTTAATTTCAAAGTGAATGTGGGTGATCACACACATATATGCATTAAATCATCTACATTTGTCTTGGTGTTATTTTATGTCTTTTATCAAATGAGCGACTTAATCGAAAGTGAAATAAACATAAAGGGGTATTTGGGTGTGTGTAGGTCATTTATGTGAATTAAATTTCCCTAATCTCATCACTTTGTCTTGAATTTAAAGGGAATTAAGGTGATCATGCATGTTTTTACCCAAAATTATTTATGTTTCCTTGGTCATAAGTGGATATAATGTTTTTGTGTCACTTTTGGCATATAAGGGAACTAATATCAATTAAAATAAACATAAATGGTGATTGGATGAGAAAGGGTTATAATACAACTTACATTAAAAAAACCACACAATTTTTTCAATAACTCGAGTAAAAATGTGGTGATCGTGCATAAATGTGCCTAAAGTTGTTTCCATTTACCTTGGTTTTAAGTGGATACGGTGTTTTTTTGGTCACTTCTCTCTTATAAGAGACCTATTTTCAAGTAAAATTATCATAAAGAGGTGGTTAGATGTGTGTGGATCACCACTATTATGACCTACATTTCAACATGCACACCATGTTGGCATGAATTCAAATTAAATTAGAGTGAATTCTCATAAATTTACCCTACATTTAATTTTGAAAAATTTATAACTACTTTAAATGCCAAGAAATAATTTAGAATACACCAAAACATAAAAAATGGACACTAGGTTCAAACACTATGCCCTCAACATCTTAACTTCAATATTAAAATCTTGAAAAATGACTAAGTACTAACCAAATTGGATTTTGAAAAATTAACTTCTAAATCGTAACTCGTGGCATTGTAAGACCAATTCTATAAGATGTAGAGTGAACCTAATTTCTTATATTTACTAAAGTAAATTTAAAGTATAACTTAATATTTATTTTAGTAAACAACAGGCCCCATACCATGCAATTATTATATTTATATGTTTTCTAACAATTTAAAATTACATATGTTTAGTATTGCATACATGTTATAATACATAAATGCTTTATAATATTATAGGATTGGTATTTACCAAGACTAATTCAAATTTTTATTTGATAGGTTAAAATGGGTTGAAAGGACCCAGACCCTATACAAAAGAGAGAAAAATGAGAAACACGCAACATAAAAAAAGAAACCAAATAGGATAAGGGTAAACACCCTGACAACTAGCCTAACTTCTGCTATTTATCAACCAAAAAATATTCGAGAGCACAAAAAAATCTAACCCAAACAAACAAGAATAACCAGAGTTATTCTAACTCAGAGTAGGCAACTAGTTGCTTCGCTGCAGTATTATCTTTCTTATGACATTTTCCTCTAGTGTAGCTATCGATAAATTACTCCTCCAATTTTTATAGCTTCTTCCTTTTGAGGTCCACACAATGGGAATCCTTAATGATATCCTCAAATATCTTGATGTCCTCCTCCCCAATGTCCTTCTAGAGAGAGTCTTCACCAAAACTGTAGGTCTTGGTGGTCCTACCGTCATGGATAACAAACTTGTTAAAACCAAGAAAATTACTTAACCTCTCAAATTCCTTTAAAAAAAATTTGTAGAGGAGATTTTGGATCATGATTTTCATATGGAGTTTCAAAAGGGAATCTTTAACACCCTTGTTATTATCAGCCCCAAGGGTGGTTTTACCTTTAGAGGGAAAGAAGGGCTACCAAGATCAAATTTATCAATCCAAACCTAGGTGCTAAAAGCCCCTAACTATTTTCCTTGATCCTCCTCTTCAAAATCTAAGGAATGAGTTCCTTCTACCTCTAACTCCTCCTTGTCATTATTGATATCTATACCCTTAGAAATGTTCTTAGACTAGACTGGTTCCCCCTTTTAATCAGCAAAAAAATGAGGCCGTGGTGGATAAGATATGTAGTAGGGTTCTTCTTGAAATTTAAAACCAAAGCCTCTAGATATTGTAATAGAAAAAGGGGATACTAATGAGATTCCCCTTGAAGTGGTTCAAAATTAGGAAGTGATACAAATAGAGATTGGTGTGTTTACCTTCTAATGTTATATACTGCATTATTTGGAGACATACCTCCAGCAATTTCTTTGGAAAATTTGTGCACATGTAGCCTTTTTTGGACAAAGGTTTTGGTCTATATTTTTCCTCTTTCCTAAATAAAATCTGTAGGAGCTCCTCCTTGCATTGCTTTTCTTTAAAAGCCTTCACTTCATGGCATTCTACTCCAGTTGTCTCCCCAATCAACTCCTTAGTTATTTGTATTTTTAACCCATGTATTCTCACCTCAAAATCATTCCAACCATGGAAAAAATCCCTTAAAATCAATGTATCATGCTCCACCAACCTTTCCATGAATGGGGCCAAACCCCTTTTGACCAATTTTTACTAGACATGATCAATTTTCTTTATGTCAAAATAGCAAATTGATTCAAATCGATCTTTATCACCACCCATTTTCACTTTAGTTTAGTTGTAATTTTTACCACTATTTAGGGAAGCTATGGATGGTATTAAAAAATAGACACAAGTGGAACAATCATTAGTCACAAGATGGGTGAGAGGGCATGATGACTGGCCCTCATTCCATTCCTTAGAATAGGAAGCTTTACACGTGTGGAAAGTAGTTTGTATAACCCACATTATAGTCTTAAAATAATTTATCATCATGACTTTAAATGACAAGTCCATTTTCTTTCTCAACAATTCAGATGACATCATTCAAAAATTCACCCTCATGCTAGGTGACATAATCCCTTCCATAGACGCTGCAAGGCAATTGGTACCCGTATTTCCTTCTCTATAAACATGATCTATAACAACACCTTTGACTCCTAAAATGTTTCAAAAATGTGGGGATAGGCCCTTAAGGCAATTAATGATATTCATTGATTCCCCTTCTATATGAATAAATTGAGAATGTAGTTTAACCACCTCTTCAATGCACCATAGGGTTACTGAATCTTCTGCAACATGGTTGTTTTGAATACTAAGAGGCCATCTATAAGATGCTTTGATATTTCCTAAAGAATCCTTGATCAAACCCCCTACCTTAGCTGGGCCAAGATTCCCCTTTAACACCCCATCAAAATTTAATTTGACCCACTGAGGAATGGGGGGAAGACCATTTGACTAGAGATCTATCCACCCCTTTAGCCTAGGCTTTGCCTGGGATGACCAAATTAAGATGTTTCAAAGTTAAGGAGGAAAGAAAGGGTCTAGGTTGGTCAAAGGTGTGAGCATAGATTAACCAATTTTCCTGCATGAATGCCTTGATCCTTTTGAATGTAGACCCAGGTTGAGGTTGAAGGTCCTCAAATATGTAAGCATTCCTAGATTTTGAGATGCCCCAGTAGATATGGGGTAGGGAAAAATTCCACCAGTGAGTTAACAAAGGTTCCTCCCAAGGAGGTTTCCATTGGGTTATTAAGTCCATAAAAGATCCTAGGAAAACCCATGAAACATTATATTTACTGAAGAATCACTAAAAGATAGTCAACCCAAATGAGAAAAAAAGGAAAATATGTCCACTATGTTTGCTACCTATTTGCAAAGAGAGCATCTGTTAGGGATGGTTAATCTTATTTTTATAATATTTTCCACTGTTAAGATTTTATTTTGAGAATCCAACAAAAAAACATTGGTTTTAGGGATGAGGTTTTTTATCCAAAGAGATTTCCAATTGAAATCCTCCTCATCCAAATTCCATAAAGAAAAGAATCCTAATTTCACTGATTAAATCCTATTGGAATTATGTTTCCAAACAATTTTGTCTTCTCTAGGTGTTCAATGGATATGAATGTGTTAGATAGATTCATTTAGAGTTTGGAGTATAAGGGTTTGGTGTTGATCCTGCCTAAGTTTGGCCAATGTTTTTAAGCACCTTCACCCATTTCTAATTTCCCAATAATCCCTTACTCTAAGACCATAGTTGTTTTTGAAAAAATCCATCAATTTAGGATCCTGGATAGTGGAGTCTAGTAGGGTCGAGATCCATGAATCACTCCAAAAATCCACCCTATTACCTCTTCCAACATTCCATTTGAGTCTGTTATTAAGGAGATTCTTACCCATCTACAACACTTTCCAGAAGACTAATTAAAATAATGTGTACATATTATTTTATATTTCATACACATTTTGGGCCAATTCATGAAAATTTCCATGAATTATCCCAACACATTCATGCACTTATCCCATGATTTTGTATTCTTATGAACTCAGAGACTATTGTTATGAATTCCCACACAATTTCATTCTATAAGGTTACCTTGTTCCAGTGTACGATCTGATATTGTATTGGAATGCCTTACAATACATGTTTAGAATTAGGAAATTCTAATATGATTTTTTTTTTAGATATTTCTCAAGTTACATAAAAATCAAATATGATGGATATGCCATTTATATATGAGGAATTCTCTTTTTTAGGGAATAAATTGAGATGTAAACTTCACATAATTAGGTTCTCACCACCATTGAATAATTTTTCACCATATTTAGCCTCATACATGTGAATTAATAATTTGAATCATCTTCTAAATGTAACTTTCAACTAGTTTACAAACTGGGAAGTGGTAAAAATTGGCTAGTATAAATGTGAAATATAGCTATTAGGTAAATTTAAGACAAACACATATTTCATTTGGAAAACTATATTCATGTGAATTTACTTATATTTCACTCTTGTGATATTTGGATTTCTAAAGTCCAATTCTTATCCATGTTGGGCTTGAATTTTATGTCCAATTAACATCTCCAAAAGAGCCCTATAGATTATTATGGGTACTTTGTGAATTATGTCTCAATTTTATTTTTGAATTAGATGGATCACTATGTAAATTATAATTTTAATTTTTTAAGAATATATCCACCAATATATAAGTCTAAATTGATATAAATTATTTGTGGTTTCATTTAAAATGCACATATTCTCATGTGTAACATTACCCCAATATTAATAGTGTTCGACCTAAATCCTATACCAATCTATAACATCCTTTGATTCTAATCTTAAATCCAAATATATATTTTTATTTCTTAATGTGCCTTTGTAAAACATATTAAACCATTGCTCAGTTGTATAACAATGTATAGTTCACACATATATGCAATAAAAACATAGTGCCTTTTCTTATAATTAATCCTAGCAGATGAATATGGATTGGTTGATGAGGAAGTCTTTATTCATAACACACCTCATTATGATCCCAGGACCTATGGGTTATTGGCCCATAAGATAAAAATCCTCCCAATTCACTCAAAAGATAAAGTAAACCTAAATTAATTGATATCACATCACCCTAAGTGTTGGACTCTAATGCGACCATGCCCACTCCCTAAGCAACCTACATATTAACTTATGCACTCTAGCATAGGATAAATCAAGGCTATTATAGTTCTCTAAACACCTCAAGAGTGAATTCATCCAAGACATATATTGGAAATAAAATCCTCATTAACTTAGTTCATTAGTTATATTATCATATAATCATATTCAATCATTTCTATTTTAAAAATATTAACCATAGTTGAAAATAATCTACAACCTCAAATATATATAAAATAAATCTGATCCCAACATAGTAATCGTGATCTAATGGACTTCTTAAGTCACAATAAAAAATTTCCTCAAGATACAAAGTATTGGAATTCTTTAATATATAAATATTTCATTTGTGTAGTCTTTAATATAACTTTAATTATATTATATATTTTTATTCTATAATCCTAGAATGAATAAGTGTTTTTACATTTTAAATAACATCATTGTAAATCCCAAAATTTAACTTAATTCATTAAGTTATCATGATACATCAATATAAAAAAAAGATCATAGTCAAATTATGAATTAATGTGACCCTAAAAAACCTATATGGATATTACCACCACTCTCTTATGGATGTGATTTAAATTAAACTAGGATCCATAATACCACATTTCCAAAAACTTGAACACTCTCTAAAGAGTTGTAACCAAACATTTGTATTGTCATATAGAAAAGATGACTAGTAAGTCCATCGCATTTCATAAGGCCTCAGTAAAGTGACCCATGTCACATCTATGTGGTTACCAAAAAAATATTTGATGGTTTTCACCTATTATCATTCATGATTGACTCCAAATATAAATTAGAATATAAATTATAATAGATCCAAGGACTCTAGAAATTCCATGAAGTACCTAAAGTGAATACTATTGATTTTAATGTGAACAAGTGGTGATTTACCTAACTATAATTTGATTCACCAAGTCACCTCCAAATATAAGGCATCATAATCAATTTTAGAGTTTCTCATGAATAATTATCTATGTGACATGTGCACATTTATGTCCTATAACACAGACACATGGCCATTGTCAATAGTCCACTATAGATCTCAAACAAAATAAGTTAAAGTTTATAATCCCATAGTTCCACATTATCAAGTATATAAGGTTTGGTATAATTATATTACATGAATGTGATGTTCCAAGATCATTTACACATGTCACAATCATGTTTAACAAATGTCTCAATAATATATAAATGATTTAAATATTTCACTAAGTTATATATGACATAAGCCCATTTACTCTTGATAACTAACTCATTTTATGACCTTACATCATGGGAGTTGATAAATTTAAATATTTCATAGGGACCAATCAATAAATAGGTTATATAAATCTACACATCTGTGTTCTCACAAAATCACAAAGTGGGTTTAAGGCCTAAGTATAATGTGACCTCTACATACCTCTAAGTAACAATATCTCTTCCACGTGGTAGGAAAAAGGATAGACTATGGTCCACTATAAAACTTAATAAGTTAAGTTCCTTATTCCAAATTACATAATATAAGTGAATTTTAAAATAAATTAAACCTATCAAGGTTGACACCAATAAAGGCCTTGGCCCCAAACTTAAATTATGTATACCCACTCATGGCCCAAGTCCCATTAAAGATATCTGAACCATCCACATTCATTCATCAAATTTACATGGAGTAATGTATTTCAAAAATATCACTTTCAGTCTCACACAAAATTTTATTAAGCATGACACATGATGATAAACACATGGTTTGATCATGAGGA
>JARHVA010007517.1:95000-112500 GCA_037957365.1 Torreya grandis
ACTAGATGCCTTAGTTTATATATGGTGGATTTGGAATTGATTATAAATATACCATTTTCCTTAATTTATACACACTTTCATAGTCATTTTCTCATTATTCTCTCTCATTTTATAACATAGTACACCTATGACATTGACAAGCTACAACTATGCCATGGATTCTAGATGGAAATATGTTTTCAATAATTTATTGTGTCTTGGTATTTTGAAACTAATGTATCATCTAAATACATACAATTATTAGATTCCCATGTGTAATTTAAGGGACCTCATTTACATGCCACATTATAAAACAAATGCAAACTTGATGAATTCTCTAATGTCTTGCTATGATAATAGTGAGACAAGTTTTAATGTTAGCATCAACTCAAAATTAATTTCGTTTGGTACCTCACATTTGGATATCCATAATTTGTTAGGAATTACACACCATAATTCCAACCCTATTTCCACAAAAGTGATGTTGACTAATGATGATATAAATATTTGGAGATTACCTACAACTTAGAGATCAGTCCAACTAGTGTTTATATCATTATTTTTCAAATTTAAAATTCAACATTTTTAATTTGTCATATTGTTTTAAAATAACCCCCCACAAAAAATATGGAATCGTATATCAAAGTAAATTTTAGATGCATGTTGGACCCAATCAACTTGCTTGCTAACGTAAGTGATAAACATTTAGTGCATTCACATACATGTAACTGGAACCAAAATAGGTGAATTTAGGTAATTAGGTAAATGTATGTACATACAAAAGGTGTTATGGGGAAGCTTTTTACTTTATTAAATGGTTTATGGGGTTCAAGACATTATCAGTGTATGCATACATGGATAGGACCTGAGCACCATATGTGACACTCGTACTTCTACATAGGGCCATTTCTAGGTCCTTAACCCTAGATAATACCTCACTCTCCTCAGTGCATTTTAGTCCCACTCAAAGATGGTTAAGTTTAAGGATTCTTTAAACCAGGAAGGATAACTCTATTATCCTAAGTTATCTTTCAAGTTAACATAAGTTTATGTTAAAAATACAAGTTACTAACCTTATATCTAACATAAATTAGACAAGTAAACATAATCAATAACTAGAAAATAATTCAACACTTGCAGATTTCTAATCATTCATTGTCACAAAAAAATTCATTCCATAAAGATAAAACAAATTTAAAACTTAAGGTTTCATAGTGCTACCGGTCAAGGTCATACATGCCTCATGATCTTTGAGGTCACCACACCACTTGTTTAAATAATTCATACATCATTTGTTTACTAATATGGATACCAATATTTAGAATAATGATTAATGATATAGTGATGATCAACATATTTATCTTATAAATAGTCAATAAATGAATTCATAAAACCATTATATTGGCATAGCCAATGCAATATTATGAACAAAAGAGACTAATAAATTATTCATCTAAGGTATCTAATCCTTTAAACCTTAATTATCTAATTATTTCAAGAGAAGGAAACTTATCTAGTATGTTACTTTAGAGGGTCACTATAATGTGGTGTGATGGTCTATGTTCAGAATGTTAACTTAATTTAGACATGAGATAGATTTTAGTCTATTTTTTTTCATTATTATATCCATGGAAACCTCTATTCAAAAAGTCAAAAATGGAAATTATTCTACCCTAAGACATGAGCATATTATCTTTCTTATTTTCAAATATTTTAAAGATATGAATCGAATCATGCTGGAATTATCTCAAAAATAACAAGATAAATATAAAGAAAGGCTAGTGGACATTAAGAAGATAAATAAAGTGTGGATTAAATACCTAGGAAGTCTGAGTAGAGTTATTGGTAGTAAGAAAAAAGGGGCCAATAAAAACATTAGAAATAAATGAGAAGATACCATCAAGGATTATGATCATATCAAGAAGCATCTTATAGGCGTTTCTAAGTCCATTTTCCAAAAAAAATAAAATATTGAGAAATAGGGTCATAAAATACTACAGGTTTGGCAGGCTAAGAAAAGAGGGGGTTAAAATGTTTGATGTGGAGAGAGACATTGAAAAATTAGATGCAACCAACATCAAAAGTGTGAAGACTAGAGAACAGGGTATAACTCAGACAAAGATGGAACAAGGATACTACAACCATAGAGAAAGGGGATCCATCACAGTTCAAAGGGACAAGAATGAGGATTTTAACTAGCTCACTAATTCCTTCAAAGGAAAGGAAAACACAAACAAAATGGTCAAATAATTTGACCTAAAAAAATATTTGATGAGGTGGTTCATGCAATAAATGTCAACTTTAAAGAGCAAGATGAATGTCCTTCAGTAGGAGAATGACAAATTGAATAAAACCTTAGCTGACATAGAGTGGGACATACAATTAAAGATACTATGCTTCATATTGAATTTACTTGAGTAAGCTAATAAAAATATATAGAACAAAATAGGTTACCTAATTAATTGCAGTAAGGTAGCAATGAATGAAGGCAATCAAAACATGGAAAATCTCAGGGATCAACTTAAAGATTTATTCAGTCCCTACTATTCTAGTAAAAATAAGGGTAACAAAGGCTAAAGAAACAGCACCTAGTAAAATATAGACTATGAAAGTCTATTGACATAGAAATATATGAATCTTAACAATAGGAAGGCTTGTTGGGAAGATGTATTTGGGAGTTTGGAGTAACATATTTCTTAGGTAGTGTTGAGGCTATTTTTCATCTATGTCTTAGATATTGTGTTGTGTTCTCTATTGATTATTTGATGGGATATGTTTTCCTTTTGTATATTTTGTTATAGATATTCTTCTAGGGTTTGGGGACCCTAGCTCGAAAAAAATCCCCCCCTTCAGATTAATAAAAAAACTTATTTATTCATTCAATAGCTAAGACATTTTAGATAACTACATAAGTGAGGAATAATTTATTTTCATACAATGATCCATTATTATCAAAGTAAATGTATACCTAATAAACCATCACATTAAACTCATATTACAAATAGACTATAAGAGGGTAACAAGTGATTTATAATAGTAAAACACAACACAATGAAATTAAAGATAATCCAATCAAGTTTTGAGTGGAACCCAAATAAAATGTTCCACTTAAGGAACTCTTATAATGTTTATATTAGGCAATCCAAGGCAACAAGACAAGTAAGTTCAACCATCGAAAGGGAAATTGAAAGCAAATATAGCCCAAGTAAAATAAATCAGTAAGTGTTCATATTTTAGTTATAAAATCAAGCAACATCAAATGAAGTAGTATATTATATAACTTGCCTATTTAATTATATTGATTCATAAGGATGACATTATCTTAATTTTATTAAGTTATTTCACTTAATCATATGATTATTCTATGCAGGCATATTATACATACTTGCAAAACATCTTGACTAAATAAAGGGATTATGTTAACCCTTATTTCATTCATTATTAATGCAAGAACGAAAGTAATAATTTATAGCATACATACCTTATAAAATGAAAGTAATAGTTTTAAGATCATATATATGTAGCATACATACCTTACATGCAACTAGGTCTATCTGAAATGCATGTTAGAAGGAGGGATTCTTGTTTATTTTTTTGCATGGACTAGCTACCAAAATTTTGAATAGTTTATGCTTTGTTGAAATGACTAGGAGATCCATATACATGTATTTATGTAATCAACGTTACCATATATAATGAAATAAACTAGAAGTGACTATTATATTAATTTCCATGCCTAAATTTAAGACTATATACTGTTGAATAAAAACAATATAATACATAATTACTTGATTATATAATCTAATCAAAGATTATTCAGCTCTTAGAATTCAAACAAGATTTACATGACATGTGGTTAAGGAATCTAGTATGAACTTATAAGTAAATCCTACTAAAAATACATTCATAGATTAATTTGTATATCTAAGTTATCTATGTAAATCAAGGAATCAATATGATAATGATTATATAGAGTATTCACATACAAGAATTTATAATTAATCCAACTTAGATATAAGTAATATTGGAATAATACTTCCACATTTGATAATAGAATGCTTGATAAATATGAGAGTTAAAACTAATAGCTACCAATATATTGTACTTAAAATGTACCACCTTTAATGATTAACCATATTACACTTAGACGATGTTCAACTTCCATTTTAGTTCTATAAACCATTAATAACAGAAGTTAGCATCGAACATGGTTAACTATATAATCAAAATTGCATATTATCTAACTCAATATTAATGTCAACAAAATATACTAAGTAATTAAATACTATCTAACTCAATATCAATGTTAACAAAATATATTAAGTAATTAAACATAATATATATAATAATAATAATAATAATAATAATAATAATAATAATAATAATAATAATAATAATAATAATAATAATAATAATAATAATAATAATAATAATTATTATTATTATTATTATTATTATTATTATTATTATTATTATTATTATTATTATTATTATTATTATTATTATTATTATTATCATCTTACTTTATGCATGCATGAAATCACCAAAACATGGAGTCAAAAATGAATGAATTGATTAGGACAAGCCCACCCAACCAGCCCTATGAGCCCAACCGTTAGTGACCCTCACCATCCTAATGATCATTAGGATGGTGGTTGTGATAACCAATAACATGAAGGGAATTCTAAGCAATTAGATTTCTAATAAAAGAGACATCTCAAAATAAAAGAATGCAAGAAGACAACAATACCATTCCAAGGCAATACAAAAATGATTAATCCATCTATGATATAGATCGAAAGTAGGGAAGGTTAATCATAGATGATGAATGGTACAAAATGGATTAAAATTAATCAATTATATAGTCTTCAAATTAACCACCTTGGATTCCTGTCTACTCTATGGTCAACCTTAACCATCCTGACTACCATTATATACCTATTTATTTATTTAGGTCTAGTCTAGGAATGGTAACTAGACCATAACACAACAAAAAAATGAACCACATAACATATGATAAGTAACTTAATTTATTCAACCTAAATAATAAATCAAACAAAATAATAATTCAAACTAGAATATATCAATTTGAAGATTTTAAGGTTCAACACAACCCAAAATTTCATAAAAGCAAATAAAAAATATTTTAGATTTTTTCAATGTCCTCTTGCATCTATAAAAATAAGACCAAGTATATTCATGCCAATTACTAGAGGTGAGTCTGAAGCCAATCACACAATAGAAACCAAATAAACATGCCTTCTAAAGAAACAAGATGGAACTATTAAAACATAGTCATGTTTAATTTTCAAACTAAATTGACATGTGCCTTACATAGTCACAATCCAATGATTTGAAAAAAAAGTCAAGGATATCAAGAAACTCAACAAAATTTAATACCATGTCAAAAACATACATAAAGAACACATACTCCTCAGATTTGACATAAATCAAATAATGTAGTCACCAATAATAAATTTGAATCAATATATAGCTTTAAGCCATGATGTGTGTGTGTGTGTGTGTGTGTGTGTGTGTGTGTGTGTGTGTGTGTGTGTGTGTGTGTGTGTGTGTGTGTGTGTGTGTGTGTGTGTGTGTGCGCGCGCGCATGCGCGCGCGCGTGCGCATGCGTGTAAAAGCTTTGGTATAATTTAATAACACAATCATCAATAAACATAAACAAAATAATCACAACCCAGTAGATTATCAATATGCAGTTCAAAGTTTTTAAAATCCATGGCATATACATAATCGACTTAACTTGCTTATCTATGCCATTGAAAAATACAATATAAAATATAACATAGTCACCATTAATACTACCCAATGACCCAAAATATAAATGTAGTCATAGATTAAAACCCATTCATCCTTATGAAATATTCAAACCATGATATATATATATATATATATATATATATATATATATATATATATATATATATATATATATGTCATAATAATGTAAGCATGATAATCTAAGACAGGTGAAATATACCAAAAGGAGTCCATACAAAAATAACCCTGTTACTTCCATGATTTGAATATAACAATTATAGATATAAAAATAATAATAAGAATGAAACACCCACACATATACCATAGCCAAGTTCAACCTAGTATCAAGGGTTCAAATGAACATAGTTACACTCATATTCATATACCAAAATCCCGTCAACCTAAATAATGAAATACTATATAAAAAATCTAAGCCACATATGGTAAAGGAAAACATAGTCACCAAGAGAAAAATGAACTGACCATTAGTGTTTTAATGTGAAAATAACCTACTTACTAGAAACTAAGAAACCAACAAAAATCTTTCATTATTTCACATGAATACTGTCACAGATGAATTTGGCCGACCAAGTGAAAAACATATCAACATTATATTATATAAAAATGAAGTATGCCATATCCAAAAATAGGAAAATGATATATGTTCCCAACAAACCAAATAAAACAACAGCCTTCATTTACATTGAACAATTAAACCCTTTGGGTATAGATTACTAAATACCTAAGGTCAAGAGTAATCAAATCTTAATAGAAAGCAATTGATAATATAACAATCACATATTTATTTACGTCCATTTTCAAGTTTGTATGAAAATGATAGATCGATATATCGATTCCATAGGGTTTTGTGTATGCATCAAGAAGTCCTAAGACTTTTGGATGCATAATAAGCATTTTTATCTTTATTTCCAAATTTTACACATAAAAAAATTAACTAGACAAAAAAACACAACTCACCTAATATTTTTGAGAAAAATCAAAAGACAACATAGAAACCAAAACCTCTATATTCTTTTTAAGCAAACTGCTATGTGCAAAAATCCCACATGGCCACCATAAGAACCAATCCAACTTCCACTATTCTCCCCTATTTTATTCCATCTTTCTAACCCCATCAAATTCTTCCATCCATTATCCAAATCCCCATTCCTTCCATCCATTTTACCCATACCCATTCAATGTCCCCATTGAATGGGAGGAAAGAGAATCCTCCTCCATTCCCAAAGCAAATAGCCCTACCAAATTTACCATAACAATCATTAAATGATCCTTCTCGATAACTTGATCATCAATCCAATTGTTAACTAATAAAAATGTGGATTAGTGACTAACCCCCATGCTTAACACAAATCAAAATGGATTAGCAACATAACCCCCACGACTTATGCCAACTACCATATTAAATGGAATTAAATAATGACTGGGTAGATGCATAAATTTGGGGGACAAAAAACATGACACAATAAAAAAATATAATCCATTTTTTGTAAAGGGTGTATGCCATTTTTTATAAAAAATCAATGCATAATTAGCAAAAGGTTGGTCTCGACCCTAAAGTGTGTACACCCTTTCTAGTCTAAATACACCCTTTGAAAAGGGCATATGCCCTTAGAAAGGGTGTAAACCCTTTTCAAAGGGTGTACATCCTTTGAATAGGGTGGACGCCCCTTTCAAAGGGTGTACACCCTTTTGAAAGACATGTATTTTGTTTTTGCAACTAGAGTTTTTTTTTTGTCAAACATGCATTTTTCTTTTTGGGTTTTACAAGTAGAGGTATTTGTTTTGCAAAAATATATTAAGTGGAATAAATGCTAAGTATATTTTTACATTTAATTTTATATTCTTATACTTGAATTTATTTTACTAAATATAACAAATTAGGGCCACTCATCATCTTCTAAAATTTATTATAGAGCTATAGGAGTTACCATTTAGAAGTTAATTTTTCAAATTCCATTCTTGTCAATACCTAGTTTTCAAAATTTCAAGATCAAAATATAGAATAATAAATGAAGTTACAAATCATGTTAAATATATAATAGATCTATGCCACTGAGGATTACATGTCTATTTTATCTACTTAAGTATTCCCTAGCTACTTTATCTACTTGAGTATGCTCTACCTGATTAAATAATTGAGTCATGGATTGATCTCAAGGGGTAAGCCCTACCTAAATACACAAACCATATCTTGATATTTACTATTCCCTACTAGTGTCAAATTAAGTGCTCCACTTACTCTACCTAGTCTACTTCAAGGTCCTCTAGAAACTTGCTTGCAATTCGGTCTCATCCTAACCATAAATTATCTCTTGCTCTATCATAAAAGGTCTTCTAAGTATTGGTATTAAAATACTAATGAACTTATTCTTTAGTATTATCTCTTGAATTATTAGCATCTATATTCAGATCAAAAGACACTTTTAATGACTTACAATAGGGTAATCAGTTCCAAGATAGTATTCTACCTTCAATAAAAACCCTTCTTTGACTTCTAAAGCACTTAATTGTACATCCTCACTTATTTGAACAATACTATGAGGGTTTTACCAATTATTTGACTCAAGCTTCTTAGTGCATGAATAACTTCAACTCAAAACTCAAATGCCAACAACTCTACCCTTTATAGGCCTATTAGGCCAAATTCTACCTCATAAGGACTTGAAACAAAAATGTCTACAACTACCTTATTTTTGGACTCATTCAATTAAAAAACTCAATGAAAATATCAAGAAAATGATACAAGACTCATAGGAATCTTTACAGAATCTCAAGATACCAATTAGATCACCAATGTGCTAAAAAAGTTAATTAAGTCATAAGTATTGTTACAATATTGTGTATGGACATGTTTGTTCTTGAAAAGGTGTTATTAATCTAATCTCATCAAAGGATTCTTATAAATATTTATCAAGATGTTTGGATACTATCACTGAGGATAAGAAACCAATTTCCTTTATTTCTTTATTAAGAATTAGAATTAAATGGAAACTCTACTCTTTAGGTTCGGATGGCCTAACTAGCTTATTTGGAAGGATATTGACTTGCATTAACTATCAAATTCTTTGAATCACTTTACTTTTAAGTATTCTAAAGTGTTTACATAATAACATTGGACCTTCATAAGAGGTTTATACTCAATCAAAAAAGTTAGGGATGTACTATACTTGGATTTTTCTATTGTTTCTTTGGAATGTTCTTATAAACATTGTTCTCAACATAGAAAATGAACTTTAATTAATGGGCCTATCAATATGCATAAATGAATAGCCTACATGATCTATAAACTAATACTAAATTTTGTGCAAAAAGTTTACTTCGGATACTTTGTAGGAAAAATATTAGATGCCAGTAATTATTTTGTAAAACAATCAACTTAAGGAAAAGCAATGCAATAAAATACACACCACACTACACAAGAGTTAATTATGGAGTTCAACAATGCCTACATCTCTGGGTTCACTAACTAGCTGAACCAATTTATTATAAAATGTTTGCTAGTAAATGGTAACCCTTAAAGAACAATAATGAATCCAAGTGTTATAAACCTTCAAAGAATCTTGATATCCATGAATAGATTCTTCACCTTCCCGAAACACATCTCTGGATGTCTTCTACTAAAAAATATCACTTTCAAGCATCAAAATTGGCCATAAATGACCTCAAATCTGGACACTCAACATATAGATAGAACTATCTTGGAAATTAGAATATTTCGCTAGTTTACCTCAAAGTCTAGAAAAGAATCTAGATGCCTCAAATTGGAAGAAGAGTAGAAGAAGGTCCTTGCACCTTACCATAATGGACTACTTACGAGGCTTTAAATTTTTTTCAGAAGTCCTCAAAATGAAAAATGATCAACTACAAAGTTGATCCTTAGAGAAAAATAATATCAATTCCTTTTTGATCTTTTCCCAAAATTTGCTTTTGTCTCTCTCTGTAACTCATCCAAGCTTCTTATCTCTTATTCTATGGCTGCTTGGCTTCTTCGAATGCCTTCAAATACAAATTTGAGCACATTATATAGTGCTTCTACCAACATCCCAATCAGTTGGGAGCTTATATTTTTAATAGAAATGCCAAGGTTTGATTCCCAATCTAACGGTTTGGTTGGTCAAAGCTTATCCTTAGTCCCACATTGGTAATTGTGGGGTGTTTGGGATGTTAATATTCCATAGAATTTATGGTTTACAGTGCCAACTAATTGGCATGGGCATGTATTACGGTGGCATGCAATGGATTATGTGGTAAGCTTGGCATTTCATGGGAATATGTGGTATGTGGTGTGTTTGAGACTTCACGTGGATATGGAATGGCATCACATGAATGTTTGTGGATAGAACATAGTGACATGGATGGGTCAGGTGGAAATGGAAATTAAATGGTTTGTTTGGAACATTCAAAAAATATAAAATTGGACTATGGGAGTTAATTAGGTGGTGAAAAGGCATGTGGAGGTTTGAGGACCCACCACATGGTCCAATCTCACCATGCCATTTGTTGACATCCAACTGGATGTTCCATCCAAACCCTACTTTTTTTACACCAATTATGTTTTTGGTTAAAGACAATATACATTCACCTATCAATGACTATATTCACCTATTAAGGAAAAATGATTGAAACCCATTATTTTCTCATATGGACTGACTACCACATGTCACATTCTTATTGGTCCAGATTTTACCACACCATCTTATTGACCAAGTTTGACCAAAACTTTGACCAGCTATATCTTTTGCATATAGACTCCGTTTTATGAACCATAAATTGTGGTAAAAAGATCATGATGATCTCTTCACTATGGAACTATTATCAAATCATTATATAATGGTAAATTTCTATAGTTTGACCAATTTTGACCTAATTTAACTAGAACTTTGACCAACTACATAAGGAGCATATGATCTCCATTTTCTATGTTTTACATACCATTAGAAAGGTCTCAATAGGCTCTACATAATGGTGTAGGTTTCAATCTACTTCAAGACCTTTTTTTCATTAACCTCTGGATCAATCCTCCCCATTAAGAAGGCTTTTTATCCTCAAAAAGCTACTACTAGACCTGGTACTTCATATGAGGATCTTTTCATGGCTCTGGATCTAGCTGAGATGATCTCCTAAATGTCAATAAATTTTGGAAATAATCTAATGGGTCTTCATATCTAAAAATATGATAATATTGTAGGACATCTAGTGTTATAAAAATCACCAGTTTATAATTATCCTTTTAGGGTTTTACCTATAAACATAGTTTTTACAAAGATTACCCTTCTTGGGTGTTTGAAAAACACTATAACTATACAAAATAATTACAAACATTGCCCATACAGGTCTTATGCATAAACAATGCCTATATTTAGGTCTTACAAACATAAAGCAAATATGTATGCATGTTTGAACACTCTAAAACATGCACACACACACACACACACACACACACACACACACACACACACACCCTATTTTTTGAGTTTTTCTTGATGCTTCTCATGATGACATATTTCTATTACCTTTCAATGTTCCTATCTACAACATAGATGGGTAAAATAACACTAAAGGTACCATTTATCTGTAATGATTATTGACGATGTGCACACACATGGTATTATATCCCATCTTTTACAATGCTATACTAATTTTCCTTCTTGGAGTAAGTTGCTTTTCTTAGAGACAAATATGGTTTACCTAGGATAATGCCACTAAATTGAAGTGGAACCACATCTAATTCAACTTCATCTAGAAAGTTGGTGATAATTTCAAGTGCTAATTTATATGTTTTTCTTACATGTACATTATTACCATTATCTATTCTATCTAGAGAATAAGATTGGAAATGTGGCTTAGTTTCTAAACTTAGGTTTTCTAAAACATCTTTTGATATCAGATTCTTTTGATAATTTACATAAAAAATAGCATCTATTTTAGAATGCTTGATAATTATTCTTTTACAAAAGTTTTGTTTACCTTTCTAGGGTGATAAACTTTGAACTATTAGCTTCTTCTTGACTATCATCTCCCTTGTTGATATTATCTCAAGTTCTAAATAACTAGATTCTATCTAAGGAGGTTCTATATTTTGCTTGACTGAAGATGTAGTTAAAACCTTTGCCTAAGGTTATGGATGAATTTTCTTATATTCTTTTAGTATTTTCCCCTTAACATTGAAGTAAAAACCTAAATTTATTACTTCTTTAGGCAACTTGTTTTCATCAGTTTTCTTAAACTTCCTTTTAGGACTTTCTTGTGCATAATTAAAAAAAACATTTGAGTATTTCTTATTTGCATACCTCAATAAGTCAATTGAAGATGTCTCTTCACATTTTACTACTTCATCATTTGATAATGCTTCCTTCAACTCTTCAAGGTGTTCTAACTTGCTGCTTGAGTATCTCTCTAGCTCAGCTTCTTGGGATATTTGTCCTTCATCTCCATATCCTAATCCTGCATGAAGTGGTCTCTTTGCCACTTGGATATGTTTGATAATTCCTTGACCATTAATGCCAAAGCCTTTTCCTTTGAATCCCATTTTTCTAACATCTTAGAACCTATTCCTTTCATGTTCTTTTCAAATGTATCAACATATGAACTTAATGAATGTTTATGGTTAGTATATTCCATTTTGCTAACATTGTCAATATAGCTAGAAGAGTTGATTTATTTATTTTCATCTTTAGTATGTACATTAGAAGACACATTAATTATTAGAGCATTACTTGCATTCAAACTTACAACATCATTGTCATTAATAGTAATAACAAGAATAATAAAAGAATCACTACTATAACTAGAATATACCTTTGTATTCTAACTTGAAAACATCTCTTGGATGAATCCTTCATCTTCTAGTTGATGCTTAAGAGAACTGGGCTTTGTAACTTTTTTGATATGTGCCTTCCCATTTTATTTGCTTCTCTACTCATTCTGATTGTTAAACCATAACGGAGCCTGACTGGGATGTAGGATCTAGTATTACTTGATAATATGACCTCACTAGGTACAATGTTCACAAATCTTTGAATCTCAGTGCATTCTCTTCTTCTATCGATGTTCTTGTTATAATTCTACTCACAGTGCATCAATGCTCTATTCGAGCCTTTCAATCTACTACTCCTGTCATTGCTCTATCACTTTCCAACTTTGTTCTTGGGATTGCATAAAATTCATTATTGTAGTGATAATATATTTGATTAACAATTAAATCTGAGCTAACATCGGGTCTATTGTTCACACTAGCTAAGTTAGCCCAACACACTAACCGCTCTGATACCAAATTTGATCGATAAACTAACACTTAATTCTATGAAAAAAGTCTACTTTAGATGCTTTAAAGGAAAAATATTAAATACCAAAAATTATTTCTCAAAATAATAAAATTAAGGAAAATCATGCAATAAAATACACACCACACTACATAAGAGTTGATTACAGAGTTTGACAATGCCTACGTCTCTGGGTTCACTAACTAGATAAACTAATTCATTATAAAATGTCTACAAGTAAATGGAAAACATTATAGAACAATAATGAATCCAAGTGTTATAGTCTTTTGAATAATCTTGGTATCCATGAATAGATTCTTCACCTTCTTGAAACACACCTTTGGATGTATTTTACTCAAAATATCACTTTCGAGCATCAAAATTGGCAACAAATGGCCTCAAATCTAGACTCTTAGCATATAACTAGAACCATCTCAAAAACTAGAATATTTCATTAGTTTACCTCGAAGACTAGAAATGACTCTAGATGCCTCAAATTAGAGGAAGAGTAGTAGGTGCTTATGCCTTAACACAACGAACTACTTTCGAGGCTTTACAATTTCTTTAGAAGTCCTCAAAATGAAAAATGATCAACTGTAAAGTTGATCCTTAGAGAAAAATAATATCAATCCCTTTTTGGACTTTTCCCAAATTCTATCGATGGCTTTTTCTACAACTTATCCAAGATTCTTAGCTCTTATTATTTGGCTGCTTGACTTCTTCAAATGCCTTCAAATACAAATTTGAGCACTTTATATAGTGCTTCTACCAATGTCCCAATCGGTTGGGAGCTTATCTTATAACTAAATATGCCAAGGTTTGATTCCCACTCCAATGGTTTTGGTGGTCAAAGCTTATCCTTAGTCCCACATTGGTAAGTGGGGGGTGTTTTGGATGTTGATATTCCATGGACTTTATGGTTTATAGTGCCAAATTATTGGCATAGACATGTATTATGGTGGCATGTGGTGGCTTATGTGGTAAGCTTGGAAGTTCGTGGGAATATGTGATAAGTATGTAGTGTGTTTGAGACTTCATGTGGATATCGAGTAGCATCACATGAATGTTGGTGGATGGAACATAGTGACATGGATGGGTCACTTGGAAATGGAAATTAAGTGGTTTGTTTAGAACATTCACAAAATATAAAATTGGACTATGGGAGTTAATTGGGTGGTGGCAAGCCACATGGTGGCTTGAGGACCCACCACATGGTCCAATCTCACCATGCCAATTTTTGACCTCTCATCATGCCACTTGTTAACCAATCACCACACCACTTATCAATGTCTAATTGGATGTTTCGTCCAAACCCCAAAATTTTTATGTTGATTACATTTTTAGCCGTAGATGATCTACATTTACCTGTCGATGACTATATTCACCTGTCAAAGATAAATGATTAAAACCCATTATTTTCTCATATAGACCGACTACCATGTGTCACATTGTTATTGGTTTGGATTTTTCCACGTCATCTTGTTGACCAGGTTTGACCATAACTTTGATCAGTCATATCTTTTGCATATGAACTCTATTTCATGAACCATAAATTGTGACAGAAAGCTTACAACAATCTTTTCACCATGGAACTATTCTCAAATCAATCCATAATGGTCAATTTCTATAATTTGACCAACTTTGACATGGTTTGACCATCTTGACTGGAACTTTGACCAACTACATAAGGAACATACAAGCTCTATTTTCCACATTCTACATACCATTAAAAAGGTTTCAATGGTATCTATGTAATGGTATAGGTTTCAATATACTTTAGGACCTTTTCTGCATTGACCTCTGGATCATTGTAGCATGTAAACTATAACATATATATAGTAATGATATAGTCATTCATATATTACATCTACCACATACATGGTACTACATGTAGGTATTCGATCACTCATACATAACATCTTCATGTAGTCATGATATGGCCACACATATTGGACATGAATGCAATTAATAACCTTAGTACACTCCATTTACACCTAAACCATTAAATCCTAACCCTAAACATTAAACCTTAAACCCTAAACATTGAAACATAACCCTAAACCCCAAACCCTAAGCCATAAACCTTGAACCATGAACACTAAATAATATTATTAAAACCTAGACCCTAAGCCCTAAACATTGAATGCTTAACCCTAATACTTTATCCCTAAACCGAAAAAAATAATACATAAACACTAAACTATATACCATAAACATATATACTTAAAACATTAAACCCTATACAATTATACCCTAAACCCTAAAACCTAAAACCTAAATGTAATCCCTTAACCCTAAACCCCAAACCATAAACCTAAAATTCTAAATCCTAAACCCTAAAACTTAAATGTAAGCCCTTAACCCTAAACCCAAAGCCTAAAACCATAAACCATAAGTCATAAACCTTAAACATTAACTCCTAAACCCAAAATTCTAAAACTAAATTGAAAATTGAAAACCTAAAACCTTAAACACTAAACCTAAATCCCTAAACCATAAACCCTTAACCCTAAAACCTAAACGTAAAAACCCAAATCCCAAACCATAAACTCTGAACCATAAACACTAAACCCCAAATCCTAAACCTTAAGCCCTAATCCCCAAATATAAAATCCCAAACCCTAAGTACTAAACACTAAGTTTGAAACCCCAAACCCTCAACCAAATCTTCAAGACCAAAACCTTTAACCTTACACTCTAAACCTTAAATCCTAATTGTGAAAACATAAACCCAAAACACTAACCCCAAACACTAGGCCCCAAACCTAAAAGCTAAAATCTTGGTCCCTTGATCCATAAACCATAAATCCCAAACCTTTAAGCAAAAAATTTAAATTATAAGCCATAAATCTTAATCCATAATCCATAACACTAAAACATGAACCCTGGACACTAATCCCTATATGCTAATACCTAAGCTATGAATCTTGAAGCCCTTAAACCTGAATCCTAAACCATAAGCCTAGAATCCTAAATCCTAAACACTAAAATATAAAACTTGAACCCTATACCCTTAATATTAAACACTAAATTTAAAATCATGAACCTTAAACCTTAAACACTAAACTCCAAACCCCAAACTTAAATCCCAAAACCTTGACCCCTAAAATCTTAACACTAAACCCTAATCCGAAAGCCCTAAGAACTCAACCCTAAACCTTGAAGTTGAACCCTAAACCACAAACCTATAACCATAAAACCTCAAACCCAAAACCAAAAACCCTAAATCCTAAAATTTCAAAAACCCTAAACCTTAAAACCTAAATGCCAACACCCAAACAATCAACTCTAAACACTGAACTATAATCTTTGAACCCTAAACCCTTTACCTAAAACCCTAAAAATGAAACCTAAATGACAAACACTAAACATACATTATGGAGACCACCACACTATAAAATAATTATGTAGACATTGGTTGTTCCACTCAATCCTCTCTCCACTTTCCTATCATAATTCCTGCATAGCAACACATATTTCAATGCAAGGAGAAAACATGTCATAACAAAGTCAGTGGCACAAATGTTAATAATTTATACTCATGACCCACATCATTACTTGAGTATAAATCACAAACATGAGAAGATACAAAATGATCTATCCCTTTCACTCAATGATTTGAAAATAAATATGTCTAGAAGAAGGATTTCACCTCATTTAAAACAAGCACAAAGAGGTAATTTTTGATTTATCATCATTTTTTCATCATCCCTCATCATTCAAAATGATTTCTTTCCATGAAATTAAAAAGAGGATATTATCTTATTTCCACCATATAAATCATTCAACAATCTCCCTAGAGTAATCCATCATGACCCTATCTAATCTAATAGACATGAATGAGAATAATCACCCTAGTACACTCCAATCATAACAAAAGGAATTGAAACACCATTTAAGATTCATCTAAAAAAGATATTGTTTAGACTGAAACAAATTTATACTAACTACTATATTGGAACACACTCTAATAGATGAGGGAGTGACTAGGGATGATTATAGAGTGATTAGGTATGATGAGGGATAATGAGGGAATGGTTAAGGAAAATGAGGGATGAGGACAAATAAGTAGGGGTGATCAGGGATGATTAAGGATGATGAGGTTTGATGAGGGAATGATTAGGGATGATGAGGGGTCTAATTAAATATGATGAATGATTGATTAGGGATGATAAGAAATGATGGTGGTTAACGAGGGAGTTATTAGGGATGATGAGGGATGATGAGAGTGTGACTAGGGATGATGCTCGAGATGATGAGAGAGTGAATAGGTATGATTAAGGTTGATGAGGTTTGGTGAGGGAGTGTTTAAGGATGATCAATGATAAGGATGAATGATGAGGGAAGATGAAGGAGAGACTAAGGATGATAAGGTTTGATGAGGGAGTGATTAGAAACAATTAAAGATGATGATGGTCAATGAGGGAGTGATTATCAATAGTTAAGGATGATGATAGCCA